>VVHJ01015514.1:11336-22482 GCA_015107715.1 Tylochromis polylepis | reverse complement strand
GCACAGAGTACAGGGACCAAAACCTAAGAATTAGAAAGACAGAACAGAAAACCCTAAGTCACAGAATAAACTTAACCAAAACACAAAACACTGGGTTGCAGACCCAAATTTATGCTGCCCCCTTGGCTGCAGCAATGAGTTTTATATATATAAATAAAAGTCCATTTTCACTGTCTGTCTCTTAAGCAGTAACTGTTTTTTCATTGCTGGCTAGCTGCACTAAAATGGGAAAATCCACCAGTTAACCATGATGTTATGGTTTGTAGAGCACTTTATAAATGAGGGCTGCGTGGAGGAGAGCCTGTTTTAGTGCGCCAAGCTGGAGTCAAACATTCGATTTTTCCTCATTAGGTTTGGTGTATCAGTGCGATCAGTACTATTTTATGCAAGGTGGCCGGAATAGTATACAGAAACATCTGTGCTGAGTTTAGCCTGGAAACCCGGAGGTCAAAATGGGAGACGCCCCCTAGGGTGGTCGAGAATGACTGAGCTAAGATCCTGTGGGACTTCCAGATACAGACGGACAAAATGGTGGTGGCTAACCAACTGGACATAGTGGTGGTAGATAAGCAGAAGAAGACGGCAGTAGTGATAGATGTAGCGATACCGAATGACAGCAACATCAGGAAGAAGGAACACGAAAAGTACCAAGGGCTCAGAGAAGAGCTCGAGAAGATGTGGAGGGTGAAGGTAACAGTGGTCCCAGTGGTAATCGGTGCAGTGACTCCCAAGCTAGGCGAGTGGCTCCAGCAGATCCCAGGAACAACATCTGAGATCTCTGTCCAGAAGAGCGCAGTCCTAGGAACATCTAAGATACTGCGCAGGACCCTCAAGCTTCCAGGCCTCTGGTAGAGGGCCCGAGCTTCAAGGATAGACCGTCCACAGGGGCGAGAGGGGAATTTTGTTTCTATATAATAGTCTTTTCCCAAGTACATCTAAACAGTTTACAGCATAACAGGTTACTACATGCACATTACACCACAAACGTAACTGAGTTTCTTACCAAAGCACAGTTGGGAATCCTAATATCCGTTAGCGTGTCCTCAGGGAAACAATCCTCTCCTTCCGTTAGATTTGGGCTTTGCTTTTTCATGTTAGGATTCCTGATCATGCTTTGGTAAGAAACTTAGTTATTTATTTGTGGTGAATGTAGTAACCTGACATGTTGTAAACTGTTTGGATGTGTTTGAGATTCCATAAAATGTTATTGCATAAAACAGCACCGATCGCATTATGTGGCCATCAGCTTATTGCAGTGCTCAGTACACCAGACACGGACAGGAAAAATGATAGGAAAAATCGAGTTTTTGACTTCAGCTTGGTGCACCTGACTCAAACAGGATCTCCTCCACATGGTCCTCATTTGTAAAGTGCTCTACAAACCCTAACATCATGTTTAACAGGTGGATTTTTGCATTTCAGTGCAGCTAGACAGCAGTGAAAAACAAATTACTGCTTAAAAGACACAGCATTAAAGTAAATAGCGTATCCTTTTTTGGTTTGTTTTTTTGCAGGTTTTTTTGTTGTTGTAAATAACTCCTTATTATAGCCCTGCATAGCCTGCTTTTCAATTTCAGTTTCCTTTTTTTTTCCACTCACTTGTTGGTTTTGTTACTGTTAGTTAGCATAAGCTAATGTAAGTCTATTACCAGCAACCAATCAACACACCAACCCAGTTATGTCACGTTCTGTACTTGCACAAGATGGCACTAAATGTGCCCTACAAACTTTAAATTTAAACACTTGATTCTTGTGTTAAATCTATGACAGTCTTTAGAGTAGGGCTCCATGGTGTAAATTAGCCTTAATACATGTAGAGTGTCAAGTCCACTTTAATGTTCAACAATTCATGACTTTTTTATTACTTTGATAGGAAAGATGTGACTTTTTTGAGTTCTTTACTCACCCTGATTACTCTGGAAGGCTGCATCCCATGAGGCATTCATTATCTCTTACTTATCTGAGTCCAAGCTGGAGGCTAAACAAGGCAAAGGCAGTGGTGTGTTATTATGTTGTTTTAAATACATTTATTTATTACCAATATTTTATTTTCAATTTTCCATTACACAAAAATGACATCTTTCATTACCTGTATTCAGTGTTTAATACCCTTCTGAATTCCTAGTTATGAAAGCAAATCAAAAAACTAAATAAAGTAAATACATTATAATCCAAATGCTTCAGATTATAGGCATCCTTATCCTGACAGGATAATTCATTCTCTTTATAGACTTTACAAAGGAGATTTGATAAAGACATAACTAATCCAAGAAATACTCTATAGATCGGTTGTTTAAATGATTAAATATGTTTGTTGGTTTAGAAACATATCAGTTTCTTACAGAAAAGTGTCGCTGTTTTACTTTGCTATGCAGAACATACTTAATGAATGATTCTAAACTAGAACAGAAAAATCTATATTTTTAGTGTACCACTGTAGATTAAATTTGATGTTATGCTACTCTTGAGAAGTAATTAGTTGAGTGGTTATCTTTGTCACCCCTGATTATGCTATCAAAGTGAACACTATATTCTTAAATAAAGATAAGAGCACATCTTGAGAATAACTTACAGTTGATGACTTGAGTGGTTCTTCTAAGGCACAAGATAATGTGTGGCAATGCACTGACATGGCAGGCACTCAAGAAATACTGCTGATTTTCATGGCAAACAAATTCAGCCATGAAAGTCTGGTAATTTATCAGAGCATATGCAAAAACAATAACAGCTTATTGCTCTCTGCCGAGAAACAAAACAGATGTCATAAATCCAGCTTGCAGTGCAAACTGTGCTCAGACCTGATATTCAGTGGGGTGAACCAGTGTAGTCAGGGTGGCCCATGATTTTTTGAGCCTGCACGTAGACTTCACACATCACTACTTCTGCCTCACTTTTAGATTGAAGCAAGGGTGTGTATAGAAAAGACCTCTAACTCCTGTGTTTTATGTTACTACTTTAGCCTCAAAGTTACTAGCAAATCAAATGTTTCTCTCCCATTAGCGCTAAGCTTCATCACCACAATTTCCCCTCCACTCATCACAGTTTTTATTGCTGATGTAGGAAATAAACATTCTTTTGAAAAGTAGTATTACAATGTTTTTAATGGACTGATTGCATTTGCATCGACTGGTTGTTTATTGCACTAGTTAGTGCAAGAAAAAAGTTGCGATCCTGTAGCAAGTGACCAAAGCATGACATCAGATGTCAAAGCAAACAAAAAGTCCTACAGCTTTCACTGAAGTTTGTTGTCTTCTTAAACAAAAGGAAATGCAATAGCAGTCAAGAAAATTTATCATGCTTGAGTGTGGTATTGTGCTGAATAACAAAGAGGACACAGTTTCATATACACATTTATTCCTTAGAGAATGATTAAAGATTTTGAAAAAATTACACAGGCTATAAAAGTCGCTAAATAAGAAATTAATTCTAACAAAAGAATTACATGAATTACATTTTGACAACTTAATAGTGCACTTTTACAGTAATCTTATTATATCTTGAAAAAGGATTTATGAGAATTTTTGTGGTTAGTGTTTAGTAATAGCAGTTTAGCTCTTATAATAATAGACACAATTACATTCTTTTGTGCAGCAAAAATAGATTTATATTAAGTCGAGTCATCTTTCTATGGTGTGTGAAAAACAACACAACAGATGATAATTGGATTTAAACAATATCCATCCATCCATCTAAATGTCCACCCATTCAAAGAATATGTACATTGCTTAACACATTTATTAGTCCACCTGTCATAAAACAAGAAGACACAAATATTTTATAAAACTGTTCTGATAGATATTGTTATCGATCAGGAAAATAAGAAACTGAATTTATGTTTTTATGTCCAAATTTGAGGCTAGCTAAATAAATTATTTTATTTATTTATTTATTTAATTAAGGAACTACTTGTACAATTTTTAACGTGCACACGCATGTGTGTGTGTGTCATTTTGAATCCAGTGTTGATGATTTTGGTTCTCAGAAAAATTGCAAAATGCATATAAGTGAAGATTTTCAACTTGAATATTTCATTAATAAAGCTCTAGTCTGTGATTTAAGTATTTCCTTAATTATCTGAACTGTATATTTACATAAATATGTAGAATAAACAGCACATGTATGCATAAAAAACACACAGCCGTGATTAAAACAAAAGACAAATTGCTATTTACTGAGGTTTTGGTTAGCTAGAATAGAATTGTAAATTTCCATTGTATTGTACTTATTTTGTAAGCAACATAACATTTATTAATCTATTTATGCATTGTCTTATTTCTGTTAGGGGACCTTCACTCTCAATAGATGCTGATCCTTATTGGGGCACTAGAGGGTGGTACAATACAAACTTTAAAGATCAAAAGTGCTTGCTGAGGTGTTGTTTTCTGAGTAATTTAGAGTGCAATAAATTTCACATAAAACACTGACCTAATTTGTTACCAAAGATCAATTAGTTATATCTCAGTTTTTAAAGGTTCACAAATATATAAACAGAAAAGTTGCTTTCCCCCCCTTTGTTTACTGTGAAATCACATTTTTGTCACCAGAATGAAATCCAGCACACATTATTTTCTTCATCTCCACTAGTTTGTCTTTGTACTCCTTGCACAGGAAGATGTAGAGAAGAGGGTCTAGGCAGGCATTGATAGTAGAGACCCAGGTGGCTAATTCACTGACTATCTCTAATCATGTTGGAGTGTAAACGTCAGTGTCAGAGATTTCATTTTGTGTCATAGGAATGCGAATTATGTGCAGTGGCACAAAGCACACACAAAAAACAAGAAGGATCAAGAAGACTCATAGCTTGGTTTTCTTCTTTCCCTGTCTGTTATTGCTCCCAGAGTTTTTGAAGGACTGCAGTACTTTCATGGTAATGCAGATGCAGCAAAACACAATCAGTATGTTGACACACCAGAAAAGAATCTCCATAAATAAAACCACATATTTATGGAGGTTCTTGCCAGCTGGAGGTTTCAATGACATAAATCAACAGTTTTAGTAGCAGGAACCTGCTCAGTTAGAATGATAGTTGGAATAACAGTACCGCCAAACAACAGAATCCAAACCAAGGTGGACATTATTACACTGAACTTCACATTTTGTCCCAGGACTTTTCCACATGGTCAAACAATTTTGAAGAAGCAGTCCAAAATGATGAGACCCATTAATGCAATGCTTGTGTACAAACAGCAGTAGAAAATGACGCCAGCATAACGGCAGATGAAAGCCCTTAACTCAACTGTTGCACCCAGAAGCATGCTGGCTGCCTTTAGTGGGATCATGAGTGTCATGAGAAGGTCAGCAGCCACCAGATTTTTCAGATACACTATGAAAGTAGAGGTGGACTGTAGGTCTGTAGGACACCCAGCCTGCTATTCCATTAAGTAATTAAGTAAGGTCACAAGGCTGGAAGCGTCACAGTCACAGTCAAAAATATACAGGGGTCAAAATAAAACTAAACATTTGTCTGTTTTTTTTGCAAAACCAACCTTTCTCTCCCACTAAGGCCTTATTACACTCTTGCAGATGTGCAGACTAACTGTAGTTACTGTCTGCATAGTTGCTTAGTATTTTCTAGTGTGGTTGAAATCCATTTGGCTGACGAGTTCTATACACTTGCAGTACATTGCTGTCTACAGGAAGATGTATTATTCTTTTCCCCAAATCTGTGAAGTTTCCCTCCAGAAGTTATTGCCTTCTCTCGCAATGATTTTAAAGATGAATTGCACAGAGGCGAGTTGTGGCAGACATATGCTCACAGCGTCTCTTTAAGTTCAGAGTTTATTATATTACTGATGTGATGCACCAGATGCATGCTAGGTGAATGGCAGTACTGGACATGAGAGGGGACTTACGCCTGTATTTACAGTATGTGCAACAAGCAAACACAAATAAGCTGTGAATTTGTTGGGAAATGCAAATCATACAAGAGTGCAATGTTTTATGTGCGATATGACAACACACAAAGGCTGACGTGTTTGACATGGAGTGACTTAGCTCTGGAGAGGATAAAGAATGGGGCATGAAATGAGCTGGAACGAGGTTACTTGTAGCACTTGTTTGTGACTGAGAATTATTACTAGTGTAAATTTTTCCAGCTTGCCCACTTCGACATGATTTACATTTTTTAATAGTTTAGAAGACATTTGTTACTTGGATTTGTTTTTGAATGCTAGACCAGAACATTTGAATGCATCCTGAATGATGGCTGTTTTGCCACTGAAGGTTTTATTTTTGCCTCACTGAATACAGTACATAACACATGTAATCGCATATAGATGCATTAACATAACCACATTTTCAAATATCTCATGACATATATTGAGTTACCTTACTTTATCTCATGAAGTGTACTGAGGCGCACCCCTTTCTGCCTAATACATATCAGTTGCTTCAAAGGTTCTTTAACATGTCTTTAATTGTTTACTTTGTAACTGATTGATTAATAAGTTCAATACTTAAATCTTCCTTCTGGATGTCTGGATGTACATCTTCATTCTATTCTGTTCTATTAGTGTCTGTTTGTGAAGGTAATATTAAACTGATATTATCAGTGAATAAATAAAAATAATAAACTTTGTCAGTATTAACCACCTGCTAACAAAACTTGGCTAAAGAAAAAGCAAGTACTTGTCGATGATTTTGGTTCCTGGTGATGGCAATAACATGATTTTTCAACTTAAATTCATCAAGAGCTGACGTGTGTCCTGTGTGAGTGAGCAGGCCTGATTTTTTTTTCTCAGTCAGAGACATGCAGGGAAACAGGGAAACAAATCTGAAGCTATACAAATGCATTCTTAATTCATAAAGAGACCTTATGCTCTTTTTAAACAGATAATATTTTAGTATACAAATGATTTATCACTCTGATGTTAATCAATCCTATATATATTTTGTTTCAGATAATAGTGAAAGTAGTGTTAAGACACTCACCACAAGGAATGGTCAAGTCCTTAACTCCAAACTGCACAACATGAAAGATTAATGCAGTAAAAAATTAATTTAAAGTGTCTGTCTGCCTTTTCAACCAGAGAGATGCAAATCTGTGAGCAGATTCGAATGACACATATTGGTAAGCCTTGTGTTTTCAGGCTACAGGGAAATGATTTATGAAAGTCAGAATGGATGTTGTTTTATTACAAACATTTATTACTAATGCTTATTAGCTTTTTCGGACTTATTTAGTTTTAGATGTGTATTGTTTTGAAATTAGAATAATTAAATAGATTTTTTTTATCATGAAAATGAAGGAGCAGACAGTCATGCAATAATTCCAAAAGAGCCTTGCAGGGTTTAATAATTTCCTGTGTGAGAAAATGTCACAAGCCACAGAAAAGCTGTAATTTCAACTTGACATCCTATATTGTTTTTTCATAATATGTTTCTGCAAACCTTTTAAACAACTATCTTTTTGCTATGCAGTTATGACAGAAAGCAGCACTTGTATTTGGAGATCCCTGATATGTCCATTCCACCCTCAGTTTCATTATAATTCATTTAATGCTTTAGAATAGCAATAATAAAAATAAAAACAAGACTGCATAACCTGCTCTATGGTTTGCTTATCCTTAAATCTCACTCAGTGCTAATGCAAGCAGCATGCACCCTCATGCAGCATAAAGACATCACAGTGTACTGACAGGTGATTGCATATAAAACGTAAGGTTCAGTATACAGGTTTTTCTTATACTTTCACAGTAACATATTCTCTGGCCGTCTTAAAGTTAGTATCATGACTGCTTCTCAATTCTTCTTTTGTTGTCAGTGTGAGATTAAAAAAGAGAAACAAAATGTTATGTTCAATTTCAACAGAAATAGAAAGAAGAAGTAAGAAAATGTGCTATAGAGGAAGATTGGAAAAACAAACATTGCAACACTGCATACCTGTGTTGATTTGTTTTAGCTTCTCATTGTGGTAATGGTGATTCACACTGTTTTCAAAGACAGTGTCGAATCAAATATATGGTTTAGTGTAATTTACAATGCTATTAGTATTATTGTCTTATTATAATTTGGTAATAAAGACAAATATGGGCTGTGGCTTACTTTTTTACAGCCAATGACAGGCTTTAGATCACTATATCTGTCCCTTGCAGTATGTCATACAGTAGAATTTGGATTTAGTTGAGTTCTTTACAGTAAGTCATAAATGCCTTCATGTCTTTCGCAGGTCCAGTGATTTTATGTACAAGCAGTGGAGTTTCCCTGAGGGGAGCTACATGTGTTTGTATCTGATCCACTCCCTGTTACCCAGCTACAAGTACCTGGAAGTAGGTGCAGGGTATTAAACAGAGTGGTCCTGAAGGACTTACAGAGAAAGAAGTAGATGAGAGGGTCCAGAACAGAATTTAGGGATGAGAGGAAAAGTGTGCTTTCCTTCAGTTGAAAGAAGAAGAGCTTGAGTTTGCAATCAAAGCTTTGGGCTCGGGTCTGGCTTATTGTGTATGGCACTCGGGCAAAGTGAAATGGCACAAAGCACACAAAGAACACTGCCAGAACCAAGAACACATTTGCATTAATTTTTCTTTTGGCCTTGTGAGGCTTTTTAATTGTTCCCCGACTTGCAGCTTGAGATATCGAGCCTCCAGTGCTGTGAGACTTCGTGCGGGAGTAGGAACGGTACAGCTCTTTGGTGATTAGAGTGTAACAAACTATCACAGTCAACAGGTTGCCCCAGAAAATCACTTGACAGATATGATTCACTATCTCATGCCAACGTAGCCCCGCCTCTGTCTTCAGTTTGCTGCATTGGAAATATCGAGAAGTCGGGGTTTTACTTGTTAGGATTACATTGGGAAGACAGAGAATTACGAGGAAAGTCCAGATGGCTCCGGAAAGGAGTTTTCGACGTTTCAGCCGGGTTGGATTAGTGCCTTGAAATGGGTTAAGGGTCTTTCTGCAGCGATCAATGCTGATGAGGCCAAAGAAGAGGATGCTGATATACATGCTGAGGTAGAAAAGCACGGAGGAAACTCGACACACAAATATCCGTAGGCCAGTGGATGCCATGTTGGAGTCTGACAACACCTGCAGAAACACAAACATTTAGCCTTTGTGCTGTCAAACACCTATTCCACATTCAAACCACGAATTCAATCTCTAAGTTTGATGGAACATATTTTCATTAGTTTACCCTGAAATTTGTGGTTCATAAATTGTCTGTCTTTTAATTTTCTCTCACAGGAAACTCACCTATTAAAAATCATATATTTAGAGTTAGTAGATGTTTATTCATCAGGGGCTTACAATTTAAAACTAAACACTTCTCGCTGATGTTCTATTGATGGCTTTGAAGTTCAGAACTCATGATGCTGACTTACCAACTGCAAATTTATTTGCTTAATTATATTTACAACTCAGACTCATAATCATTTCTTAGAACTTAAAAAGATGAGAAAAAAATACTAACTTACAAGTAACCTTTTAGTAACCTAAAATACCAATAATTTTATAATTAACCATCAGTGAAGCTTCAACCCATTTAGATTTCCTAACGTAAGTGTGGCAAACCTTGAAAGGGAATGTGAAGGTCATGATGACATCTGCAACCACAATATTCTTCAGGTATATGATGAAGTGAGACTGTGAGGGGATGCGAAGAAATATCCACACTGCCAGACCATTGAGTGACATTCCCACCAGGAAAAGAAAGGAGTAGAGAACGGGAAAAACCACATTCTTCAAAACATTGTCACGGGAGCAAGTGCTGTTGGTGTGGCTGTGACTGTCAGTGAACAGGGGGAAAGCTGTATTTCTCTCCATGTTGCCTGAAAAAAATAGGAGAGGAAGCTGTTTTTTCTTTAAGTTGCTCAAGAACCCTCATCATGAAAAAGTGAATCTTTGTCTAGCCACATACTGTATGGAGGAAGTGGCTGAAAACATCAGAAAAAAAAAAAAACAGCGTTGGTTAGCTGATGCAATTTTGCATGAAGTTCATGAAAACAAACACTGTGTAATACAATTGTCCCAAAAACACAGTTTTTTTGCACCTGTTTTGCAGTTTATGTGTTTTTCATATTTTAGCAAAGACTGCAACATACTTATGTTCAAAGACATTTCAAAATTTGCTAAACATCAAATTAAACACCTTTTTTCAAATTTAGTTATAGATAGAATGTAAGGTTATGTATCTGACCTGACAAGTTGTCTTGCGTTCTGTCAGTGAATCCTCATCAAAGTCCCAGCGTGGTTTCTTTTGGGTTTAATGGTCCCTCCCTCTTCAGTTTTACTTCCAAATGTTACCAAATGCAGACAGTCTGGTCCTCTTAGTTTCAAAGTTTTGAAAAACAGGGTGTGTGTTGCTGGTGATGTGTAGCTCACAGCAAGTTTTCCTCATTGCCTTCCTCTTTCACTCTCCTGTCATGTGTCATGTGTCAGAATTATGTTATCAGACACAAACACCATTTTATTTCAGTTTATTAACAGAGGACAATAATAAAACAACAATAGAAAAGAAACAAAATAATGAAAGTACAGCAAAATTAATTGAATAGAATATATATCGAACATTTTTCTTTGATAAAAGTGAATCTGCGTCCCTTTTTTAGTTTCCTTTAATTTGAATTACAATTATTTTGTCATTTCCACTGCTTCTGCTTTGTACATATAATTTTTCAATATGTATTTTTTATTTTTATTAAATTGTTCTCCCAAGTCTTTGCAATCAGGGAACAAAGAACATATTTATTATAACCAACATACATCGATAACTATTTACATTTTCTCTAAAAAAGTATAGGTTTAGGGTTGGAATAAGATTAGGTTCATCAGCTATGATGGCTTAGACCTCAGAGCGTTAATGTGTAGAAAAACCTGTGCTCTCTCATGGTATTTATATATTGATGCAATTTTACTTTCATTGCTGTATGCAATTGTTTGTAATAGATGTAATAGACGAGTTATTAAGCACGTCCATTTCTATTTTTTGATATGTCAGATATGTCCTTCCTCTTTATGGTTTGTGAGCTGCAGCCTTTCTGAGTATATAATCAACAAAATACAAGAGCAGAAGAGCAGTCTCTACAGTAAACTTAAGCAGGTAACGTTTTGTTGCTTTTACACACTGTGATGTGTTATATCAGTTCCACTAGGATTGGATTCTAACCCCATATATATGTGTTCACATTTTTTCATGAAATATTGAAAATAC
>VVHJ01015502.1:3845-15021 GCA_015107715.1 Tylochromis polylepis | reverse complement strand
GGAACTTCCAGGCTTGTGTAGCCACTAGGTAACAAAAGCTCAACACTGCCCCTAGCGTCCTGGAGCACTTCCATTGTGTTTTGGAGTTTGTACATGCTTTGTCTCTAGGGGCCACCATCAAAAACCATCAAAAAGCAGGAAGTGCTTTAGGATGTGGCCAGCTTTCAATTCAATTCAGTTTTATTTTATTTATGTAGCTCCAAATCTGTTTCCTCGAGCCACTTTATATTGTACAGCAGAGACTGCAATAACATGGAGAAAACAGAGAAAACGCTACGAGCAAGTGCTTTGGTGACAGCAGGAAGGAAAAACTTCATTTTAAGGAGAAGAATTCTCCGGCAGAACCAGGCCCAGGGAGGAGCAGCCATCGGGATTTGGGAGGAGAGGAAGATGGGACAAAGGCACGTCGTGGAAGAAAGCCACAGACAGTATGAGATTTAACTCCTCGCTTCTCGGGTTTCAAAGCAACAAGATGGTGAAAATTAAAGAACATTAGAAAGAACATCAATGGCTTGTCAGTGACTGAAACTACAGCACAGTTTATTCCACTTATCTCATGTTCCAGACATCATCTTCCCCTTCCAGTTCTTCCTGAGCAATCCCAAAATCAGAAGATAATTCCTAGGTATTCCTACCACCCAGGCATGTCCGGAAAACCTCCGGCGTGAAGGAGGCATCCCAGTCAGACTCTCGAACCGCCTCAGCTCTCTCTTTCTCATACGAAGGATCAGAGTTCCCCGTGGACCGTCCGAGCTCCATCGTTAAAGCTGAGCCCGGACACCCTACAGGGGAAACTCATTTCAGTCACATCCACCTGTGACGCAGCTCACGCCCACAGGTGAGGGACACAGAGGCACCTCTCAGCTCTCTGAGGGATGTTTATTGGGTTTGTTGAGTGTATTGTTATTTTGTTGTAAGTCTTTCAACGCGTGAAGGACGTTGTAACTAAAAAGCTCTTTATAAATCAATCATTGCTTCCCTCAACACAGCATCGCCTTTAAATCTAACGAGTCTCATTCAGCCCCCAACGTGGCCGCAAACAAAGTCCCGACAACGCGAGTACAACGAGCACAGACGCACGCAGCGCTGACATCAGTTGGAGGTCAGCTGCCGTAATTAGAGAGGAACAGATCACAGCGGATGATGAGGAGGAGGTAATTAGCAGAAGAAAGTGATGAAGGTTTCTTCACTTTAACAGTCAAATCGTTGAAGCTGAAACTTCAGATGTGTTGGAGCTTCACACGAGTTCATCAAAGCAAACGTCCACAGTTTTCGATTCAGAGTCAGTCTTTCACCTTCTGCTGTGCCATTTGACTTTCAGCTCGTGCTCGTCTCTGCAGGATTCCTCAGACCTCAGTGCACTGATAGTAATGCTTTCCTGGAGAGCATCTGTAAGAAATCCTGGTTCTCCGGAGCAGCTGTGTACAGAATGAATAATATATAATCCTAAAGCATGGCACCCGTTTGTACTAGTTGACTTTTTGTGAAATTTGTAAGTAGGATGAGCCTGTTTGAAATATGCTTTTATGTTTGTTTGAAAGAATAACAACTAAATCTGTGTTACATCTACACATTAGTTTAATAGAATGCACAACACTCTGTCAGTTCCTCACGTGTCTTCAGAGCTGACGCCTGCTGTTCTGCAGCTGTGTCAGAATAAACTGGAATATAACCTCCGTCTGCACCGGCGTGGACTCTGACATGGAAGAAACCACGATTACTGCGCGGTTACTGCTGTGTGTGTGTGAGCGAGTGTGTGTGTGTTTCAGTGGAACATGAATCCTATAGATCTGTGGAGGGCTTTCTTGGCATTGAGCTTCTTGTTATGAACAAACATCAGGAGGTTACAGTTCCTGGGTCTCTGAAGTGAACAGCAGCTCAGAAAAAAGGCCTCGCTGTACACGGCACAGTAGCATACACGTACTGACAAAATAACCAGCTGGATTAACAGGAAACAAATATGTAGATCGGCTGCACGCAACAGAGATATGTTTAGTCAACCTTAATCTTTCTATGTTAAATGAACATGATGTTTATGTTATTTTTATGTTTTTCATTCACATGAACTCTTTGCAGTTATCGCGTGTGCAAATAACACAAAATGTTTCTTTACATTTAAACTTTTTATTTTATGTTGAGTGTATTTAGTTACCTTATATTAACCTCCTAGGACCGGGCGTCCACATATGTGGACATCACATTTTGGGTCGTCTAGACCACAATACTAAATTTTGCTCTACAAGGGCCTGATGTCCACATACGAGGACATTACACTGCCACTGTTCTATCAGATTTAAAACCAATGTCCTCATACTTGGATATCATTTTTGTCAGACACTACATCAGGCAAAAAGACGATTCTTTGTTTTTACGTTCATCAGGTAAAATCAGCCCAAACAGCAAAGAGAAATTAAAAATGCACGCCTCGAAAGAGTTTGGGTCTGAGGAGGATATACCAACATTTCTTTTCATTTTAATGATGATTTATTCAATTATTTCTGTTAAACTGCTATTTAACATGTTTGCTCGCTCTCTCTCTCTCTCTCTCTCTATATATATATATATATATATATATATATATATATATATGTCTTAGTAATCTCAAATTACACTTACATATTTGTTGGTGTACATGTCTTGATTGTTCAGAAATCCCTCAGTCAGAACATGGTATATTATGTTTAGATGGAAACTAGCGAGCTAACTCCCTGCTAACTTCTAACTCCGTTAAATTTCATAAATCCTGTTTTCATGGATGTTAAACTTAATTGTTCCACCTGGTAGAGCAGCCACACTGATCATTTTATTACAGATGAAAGAATTTAGACAGTTTGGACCCGGACACGACGAATGACGTCAGACTTAAAGAGCGGATATACTGAACATCCTTAAACAATATATAAAAATAATTATTACAACACCAAATTATTAAAAATTATTAACAACATTAAAAAACTAAATTATGTTTAGATGATAAATGTAATTTAGTCATGTCGGGTAGATGAGGTCCTGCTATCAAATTCAGCAGCTGCCCTGTTGCGTTTTCTTCGGTGCAGTACCACACAGTTCAGCAACATTTAAAATGTTTAAAACTGGAATGTGACGAGCGCTTTAAAGATACGTCTGAGCTTTTTAACTTCATCTGTTGGAGCGTGTTCAGTTTTTTTGAATTGTTGATTAGTCTGTTCTTTTCTTTTGTTTAGTAAATTAGAAACTGAGCGATCACTGGTTTAATAAGAGCCCAGACACATTTTTGCTGTGAGGAAAATTCTGGCAGAGTCAGTGCTGAAACTTTAACGGGAAGTGTGTAATGGGGCGGTGGGTTGTCATGTGGGTAAAGCACACACACACACGGCTAAAGTGTGTTTCCAGCACTTTCCTGCTACATGCAGTCAGTTGCTTTCAGCCTGTATTGTGTGTTTATAGTTTTACAGATTTCTCAGTAGATCCTCCATGATTCTGATTGGTCAGATGCTGCCAGCACTACCTCTGCACAGTGAGCTCTTTACCACCTTCTTGTGCCCTCTGATTGCTGATGTCGAGGTAAGTGAAATCATTTAAGGAAAGATATCACGGATATATTTAGCCCTGACCTTTTCATCGCCTCGGTCATTGACATCACTGATACCATTGTCTCCAGAGGCCTGCAGGATCGCCTCTCTGTCACTTCTCAGCAAACACTGCACCCTTAATGAGACAATTATCATCCAGTCTTGAATTATTTGTGACGAGCAGAGTGAATCCATAATCAGCAAATAAAAACCCAGACGTGCGTTAACGCCTTGATACTGAAACACAAATATTGAGCAAATTAGCAATAATTGAAAGATAAAGCTGGTGTTTGTTCGTGGGGATAATTACAGACAGAAAGCAGAGCTGATGCTTTGGGTGTCGCTCGTACAGATGGAGCTAATTAAAGAGGAGATCGCAGAACGTGAAGCAGGACAGAGAGGAGGACGTGGATGAAAAACAAAGGGGGGAAG
Source organism: Tylochromis polylepis (assembly GCA_015107715.1). NCBI lineage: Eukaryota > Metazoa > Chordata > Actinopteri > Cichliformes > Cichlidae > Tylochromis > Tylochromis polylepis. The sequence goes on along the minus strand of VVHJ01015502.1, from coordinate 11,038 downwards.
ATTTGGTTCTCTTTGTTTTTCTTCTTTTTCATAACTAAGCTGTTGCTAATCACCTCTGCTGCTCCTGAGCGCAGTTTGTCCCAAATCTGCTCGAGTCATCGTTAATGTCCAATCACTGCGACGCTGATGCTGTAAACTGCACACAGACTGAATGCAGTTTGAGGAGGACAAAAATTACAATCAGGACCTGACGACAGAACAAAGAGTTTATCAGAGACGTGAACGCACGCTGAAGCTGAGAGGCTTCGCTGCAGTTTAATCAGACCTCAGAGCAACTGCCGCCCTCCTCCATTCATCCCGAAGAGGCCGTCTGATCTGAATCCTGCAGTGTTTCATTAACAGGCTGCCAGTCGAGTGTTTGGTTTCACTCTGTGGTTTTCACAAAGGAAGCAAACAGAAATTCTGTCTTTAGAATCCAGTGTGGAAGTGCCAAAGCCTGCACTTCCTCTAATGTCCACTTGGCTGGCTTCAAACGTGAGTCAGTCCCCACAGACATCGAGGAAATGGAGCTCTGGTGGGGATAAAATGTATTTCCCCCTCTGCACTACATACAGCGGCATGAGCCGGATCGTTTCCTCTCTGACTTTTCATTAAGCTTCTAAGTACCGCTGTTTCTGAGTAAATAAATAAAGGAGAAATGAAGCAGATTTAAAATGTCAGGAGGCTCAAAGCCTGCTGGTGACTCCAGCAAAAAGAAAAGAGTTGCTTCCTTCTCTGTACGGAGGTATGCAGATGTGGATAAAAGAAGGATGACGTGCTGCAGGAACGCACAAAAAGCTTTCAAAGCAGACAGTTTTCTAAATGCGATGTGTAGAAATCTACTGTCTACTGCTAAGTATCTGTTTATAGTGTATATTTATGATGTTTACATAGGGTAAACACTATAGTGTTTATAGTGTTTACCCTTCAGCTGTCGCCAACCCACCGGGTGGACACCCAAGTTTGAACTGGAGAATGAAATCATGTAGGATTTTCAAATTAATAGCGCAGGGGCATCGACTGAAAATCTCAGATGAGTTCAAGTCTCAGTGACCTTGACCTCACGGTCAGAGGTCAAGTTTTCTGAAAATCTTATGAATGCGATAAGTTGAGGCCAGGTAGAATTTTAAAAGTGGTGCCACAGGAGTGCTTACCACGAGGCTGAGGGTCCCCGGCACTTTTTTAAAACAGGCAGCATTTTGTGGTGTAGAAATCTGCGTGTGAGGTAATGACACAGCTGGTCCAATAGCGCTAAGTGGAACGGAGATTTATGGCACTTTAATTCCACTTGTCTTGTTACATCTGATTGGCTCTCCCGTCTTTAAAGGGGACATTTTCATTTAATCAGTAGTTGTTATTAATCTCTGGCTCTCCTCCACAGCATGTCTTTATCCTGTCTTCCTCCCCTCACCCCCCAACTTCCCTGAGCCTGGTTCTGCCGGAGGTTTCTTCCTGTTAAAAGGGAGTTTTTCCTTCCCACTGTCGCCAAAGTGCTTGCTCATAGGGGGTCATATGATTGCTGGGTTTTTCTCTGTATGTATTATTGTAGGGTCTACCTTACAATATAAAGCGCCTTGAGGCGACTGTTGTTGTGATTTGGCGCTGTACAAATAAGATTATAAATAAGATAAATAAGATTAAACTGAAAACATGAGACAGAATAATATTGATGACATGAGGAATATTGAATAACGCTGACTTCATTAAAAATATGCATAAGAATGTTCTTGTAAATATTAATATGCTTCAGTGCCTGTTTAGTTGAAGTTCGTAGTTATTCGAGTTACACTGACTTCAGTAATAAACACTAAGTGGCCTTGGTGAGAGGGATCGCTGAGGTTCAGCTCCTCGCCGGAGATGGTAATTTGTTACTCCAGCGCTTACATTACTTTCACGTTCCTCCATAAAATGACCATGAATGCACTGCCACATAATTAACAGCTGAACTTTAGGCCACAATCCCACACACCAACACAAATGCCTATCCTAATGAGGACACATACGATCTTTTCTTAGTATTTACATATGAACGCAAAGCAAAGCCACGGTGATTCAGCTGTGGACACAGGACCAGGTGGAAATGGAGGCCGACCGCTCATCGCTGCCTTTGTTACCTGTTGAAGTTCCGGCTCTGGCAGCTTGAGCGCCACTCTGGGTTCGTGCCTGGCTTTGCATCTGTGCAGGTGCTTTTGCACAGTAAATATAAAAGTAAGGCGATCGCTCCACCACTCTCCTCCACCCAGCACAGACCTTAAATCAGCTGATTGTAGCGCAGGAAGAAAAAAAGCATGTTTGTTCGACCCTGAAGACCCTTTGTAACATGAGTAATTATATATTTGTAACTGTAATGTGATTACTGAATTACCATGTTACTGAAAAACACTGTCTGGTGCTTAACAGATATTCTTCCTCATTTCCTGTTGTGCACAGTCTGCACTGATCACTCACTAAACACGTACGATTATGACTACCTCACACCGCCTGAGCTGAAACTGCAGTCCCACGTTTACCTCTCTCTGTCAGGCCACCACTGTCCCGCCTGCTGCTGTCAGCTGTCTTTGATTATTTCTCTGCTGTCAAGGATACAAGCGAGATCAGACTCAACTCGTCCTCACCGGATCTTCGCAGAGGCGTTTCTGCACCTTGAACTCAGTCAGCTGCGTCACACATTCAATTTGAAACTTGCACAAACATCTGTGGCCACGGCTTTAATCTCTGGAACGAACCGCCTTCTTCAGGGACGACTTCAGAGCGGAGGGTCAGATATAAAACATGAAAATGTCGGTAAAAAGGAAAGTCTGATTACAGAAGACCAGCTGCAGCTGATTCACTTTCTTTCCTGCAGCAGCTAAATGAATTCCTGTTCCCCACCTGCAGGAGTTCCTCCATCAGCCCTTCCCGTGAAGCACCTGTACAGCCTCCAGCTCAGAACCAATCACAGCGGAGGAAAATGAAGGTGCACAAAGCTGTCCACAGGCCCAGATAAGCTGGTGTGAAATTCACTTTAACCGAGGTCTGGGCTTTTTGTCTCAATCCCTTTCATCTCATTTCACAATGACAAAGAAAATGTTTTGTCTGAAGGAGGCTCAGAGCTTCCACTCAGACAGCAGCCAGCCTGCAGACACACTCTTCATCTGACAGTCTGTCTTAAAACCTTAAAAAACTTCAAACCGGCCAAAGATTCTGATCGTGCCTGAAGCAGTGTCAGCAGAATTAACGTCAGCGACAGTGGGAGAAATTCTGGAGACGATCTGACACTGAAGAAACACATCACGAACGACCAGAAACTTTCAAACTAAGCTAGCACTGGAACATGACCTGGGATGCAGCACTCAAGCACAACACCAAGGTCAGTTTGGCCTTCGGGAACGTGTGGTCAGAAGAAAAGGAAACCAGGTCCAGAGGCACAGCTCAGGGCTGAAACATTACAGGGCCATTCAGAACATGACCTAAAACACACATCATTAGGCTGATTACACTGTTATACATACAAATAACCATAATAACCAATAACAATAATTATCTTTTTAATGCCATCTTGAAAATACAAAATTGACAGCCAGTCCTATCTGCTGTAAAATGCATTTACAACATAAAGGAATATTAATAAAAACACTGCACAGGTGGCCTTTAACACGTTACCAGATGTCAGATTTGCAGTCGTAGCCCTGGTGGCTCAGCACCTCTGGGCTCATGTAGTAGGGAGTCCCTGTGAAGGTGGTCGCCAGGTCACATGATCCCATCAGCAGGCAGGAAACACCAAAGTCACCTGGAAACATGAGAAGCATCACTCTGGTGACGGATCTGCTGTTAAACTAACTGAGCTGAACGTTTAAAGTGTCGTCTCCACAGAAGGAACCCGGAGACTGTTCGTGAACACCTGGACCTGCACAGACCAACGCACACTCATCGAACACATCACTGTGTCGCTGTGGGCCGACAGCAGCACAGGTACATACGCCCCACAGAAACTGGTGGCTTTGTGAGGTACTGAGAGCGAGGAGGACGATCCACTTCTGCTTCACACAGACCGGACGCACCTGCCTTACCTTCACCGCTCTTTGATATGCTCAGAAATCATAAACAGTCCCAGAGGCAGTGGATGCTTCCACCACCATGCTTCAGACACGGTTTCAGGTTCTCCTGAGCTGGAGGTTTGGGGGTTCTTGGAGACGTTTGAATGAAACTCTCTGCCAGAGCGTCCCATCCTGAACGAACAGCTGACACAGATAAGTGCAACCTGGAATCAGCTTAAAAACGGATTCCAAGCATCTGGAGATTTGTAAATCCTTTCTCAGATTCTGAAATTAATTTTTTGACTCACTGGGTAATGGGTCAAAATAATCTGACTGCTTTTCAAAAACAGACCAAAAAAACAGATTCTTTTGATGTGTTAATAAAAAGTTTATCACTCTCAGCCGAGACAGAAACTTTGTTGCTTTCTTTCCAAACTTCTACTAAACACGTTTACAATTACCCGACTGAAAGGATTAAATTCAGCGTCAGACCTGTGCATCGAAGGCTTATTGCGGGGGCCTGGGTTTGAATCTGTCCCGTTTCCTGTGTGTAACTGTCCCCTCACTCTTCTGTCTGCTCTAACTGGCCTAAATATCCCTCCAAAAAGAATAAAAAAGGTCGGATGGCTGGTTAAGGGTTAGGAATAGACAGAGGTGTTGAGTTCAGAGCCAATTAGAGGCCAAACAGGTGCACATCTTTGAAATACAAGATGACACAGAGACATAAATAACCTATTTTCTGCTCAGACTAAACAGGAAGCAAAGTTTTGCCTTGTGTTACCGATGGCTGGAACAGCGAAAAGGAGCAGGAGGACTACAGCCGAAAGCTGGAGTCGGTTATATTTTCAGGACTAATGAGGAAGCCCAATGATTTACCCACTTTGCTCCAAGTCCTCTGCTTTTTTGTTCTGTCTGGAAAAAGGAAAAGCTGCATTATAGACCTCCAGCAGCCCTCAAACAGGGACAATAAGCTCTTCAGAGCTCGACATGGGAACATCACGCACTTCGACAACAAAGAGGGCGATGGAGCCGAGACGTCAGACGTTTAAATAACCTCTGTAGCAGTAACGGAGCGACCGGAGGCCGCGGACAGTCAAAGCAACTCCGTCACTCGTAGCTATGAAACACACAATGACCATTTAAAGTTGGACCAATGGTAATGGACAGAGTGACATATGAGACCAAAGTGTCCGCTGCTGACCCAGCCAATGAGTGAATCGCTAAATACATGGACACAGATCTAGAACTTCTAATTCTACGCTGATGTATTTGGGCGGTTCTTACCTCTCCCATGTGACCGATCATGACACGGATAACATCTTTACCAACAGACACTAGAAATCACTAGATGTGCAAACACGTCAAGAAAAATCCCACCATGTCCACCTAATGTCGCTTTCTTTTCTCACATGACTGCACAGTTTATTCTGCAGCGCCTGTCGTCTCTGTGTGCGCAGCCGGTGATCGCAGACTGAACCAAACTGCCATCACAGAGTTCTGGTCCACGTCCAAAACTGCAGACGGCAGCGGCGGCAACAATCTGCTGAGTTTACACAGACACAAGCGGCTCAGCGGAAATCCATTTCCTCCTGCGGCACTGCCCACTCATTAGCTGGAAGCACGCTTCTATTTGTGGTCCTGTTTGTTGCTGCTGTTAGTGAGAGGAAGAAGCCCTTTTAGGCAGCACGAGATTTTTGTAATACACGAACAAACACGGGGAAAGTACCAGGAGCCTTTGCAGCAGCAGCAGCAGAGGATGCTCACCGATTTTAACGAGGTTTCGTCTCAGGAAGACGTTCTTGGCCTTCAGATCTCGGTGGAGGATCCGCCTGCAGAGAGCGGCACGGCAAACGGGATTCAAACAGCAGCCTTTTCAATCTGCAATCATTTATTCAAATATTAAACTGCTACAAATTTCACTGGTTTTTGTGACTGCTTGTCGTCACCTAGAATGTCATTAAACCACAAAAACAGAAGAACGTGTTTTCATTCAGCTGCCAGGTGTCAGATAGATAAACCATGTGTGGCGCAGTGAGATTCGATTCTACGACAGAAACAGGAGAAACATAAAGATGGCTCTATGCACCAAATATTCATGAAATAAATCCATAAAAATAGCAAACTCTGCCAGGTAAATATGAAAATGACATTAAAAAGGCAAAGAAATACTTCTGAAAACGTGCTGCACCTGTCATGCATGTAGCGAAGGCCGAGCAGGAGCTGGATGAGCCAATCGATGACCTGGCTTTCAGGTAGGCTCCGCCCAGCTCGTCTCACCTCTTCTATCTTACAGTCCAGATCCCGATCCTGAGGGCACAGCGAGGAGGAAATGACGTGTCACTCATTCAGTCTGCTGAGTTTACTAAATGGCCTGCAGCAGCTGGATTAATTCAATTCAATTCAATTTTATTTACACAGCGCCAAATCACAACAATAGTCGCCTCAAGGCGCTTTATATTGTAAGGTCGTACAATAATACATACAGAGAAAAACCCAACGATCATATGACCCCCTATGAGCAATCACTTTGGCGACAGTGGGAAGGAAAAACTCCCTTTTAGCAGGAAGAAACCTCCAGCAGAACCAGGCTCAGGGAGGGGCGGGGCCATCTGCTGCGACCGGTTGGGGTGAGAGAAGGAAGACAGGATTAAATTCCTCCCATGTTTAGTGACTTCACGTGTAAAGTGAAACGGCCTTGGATCGACGAGCACGTGTCATTACATTTCACTCCGCAGTAACAGCCACAGCTCCTGAGTGGCGCCGGCTTCCTGCTCCTGGTTTTATCAGCTTCTGTGTGAAATGAAGGAAGATTTGACAGCAGCATGTAGACCAGTGTGGGAAGTCAAAGAGCTTCACCCCATAAGCTCGTTAACGTGCAGCTGACCAGTCAGGTGCTGCTGTTCGCTCTCAGCTCGTTTCCATCCTGGCTGTGTTCACGTTTGGTTACACTGACAAAGACAAGCCGCATTAACTAGCAGCAGCAGTTAACTGTAACTCGTCCACTGATGTGCCGACGGTTGTAATCAGATTACTGAGATACTAAAGGAAAGCTCAAACGTGACATTTATGTTACTGTGATTCCAGATTTCTCTGCTTAGTGTCTGTTTGTAGGACAGGAAACCAACAGGTTAGCAGCACAGAAGCTTCGTGAACTGCTCTGCAGCAGTGATTTAAATCTTCAGGAGATGCTGAAGCTTC
>VVHJ01015498.1:14572-26085 GCA_015107715.1 Tylochromis polylepis | reverse complement strand
CCTCCTGACATAAAGTATTCAACTAAAACCCTAAATACCACAAGAATTTTGTGTAGTTTTCTGGTTAAATTTCCTTCTTCCCCCAACCGGTCGCAGCAGATGGCCGCCCCTCCCTGAGCCTGGTTCTGCCGGAGGTTTCTTCCTGTTAAAAGGGAGTTTTTCCTTCCCACTGTCGCCAATGTGCTTGCTCATAGGGGGTCATATGATTGTTGGGTTTTTCTCTGTATCTATTATTGTACGATCTACTGTACAAATATTAAGCGCCTTGAGGTGACTATTGTTGTGATTTGGCGCTATATAAATAAAATTGAATTGAAATTGAATTTAATTGAAGAAGGTCATAGACCCCCTGTGGATCCGCTGCCTAATCACACGAGCCCAGGTGTGAAAACGGGTGTGGTTCTCAATCAGCCAAGGTTTCGGGTGAACCCATTGTGAAACCTATCCCAACACTATCATGTGATTACCTGAGGTCAAACGGCCCAGGATGTGAGCGGGCGTTAAGGCGTCTGGGAAGGGATCTCAAAACTGGATTATAGATAGCAGACAGTTGGTGTCGTAAACCACCTCCTCTGTTCGAAGATGGTCGTTCACAGTGGACATAAATGGCTTCTTTCACTCCTCGTTCAAACCATCTGTCTTCTCTGTCCAAAATGTGAACATTGGCATCTTCGAAAGAGTGACCTTTGTCCCTTAGATGAAGATGGACAGCTGAGTCTTGTCCCGTCGAGGGGACAGGATCCACAGGGGTCTGTGACCCTCTTGGGGGACACTCCCATAAGGCTTTAAATCTGGGACTCTCCACCATTTGCTCTTAGAACTGAAGAAGCTTCTCGGATGATAGGTGAAACGTCTTCAAGAAACTTAAAGAAGTCCAGACACTTTTCTTTCCAAGCTCCTTAGACTAAATATAAATTACTTATTAATAAAAATGGGTTTACAGGAATGCTAATCATTGCATTCTGATTTTATTTGCACTTTACAAAGTGTCCTGACTGTGGGGCTGGGTTTGTGGTACAATAATGAGAGGAAATGGAAAAATCCAAACACAAAAATAACAATAATACAGCGGTCTCACAAAACGCTGGAGCAGGATTCCTCTGTCAGCGTGATGTTCTTTCTCTTTGTATTATATTTTCTCACATGATGGAGAGTTCAAAGAATCACAAATTTAATGCATTAGCAAAATTAATTCAAACTAAGCTGTTTTCTTACTTTAAGCCATTCAACCAGTTTGAGCAACATTCACACGTGTGATGTTTTCCATCAACATAGATTTTAACACGGAGGCACAGGTAGTCTTTTTTTAAACACCCTGCTTCACCCAGCCAACACCACCTGCTCAGATTAATCTTGTTACTGGAAATAAATTGGCTTCATTTTGTGATTTCATTGGTTTAAACTATTTACCAAAAAGAGAAATGAATTTTTTGAGTAACCATCTGAATAAACCTGGAGCTTCAGCTTTGGCCTTAGCTCTGGCCTCGCTCTCATATTTTTCTTCCAAGGCTCTTTTCTGCTTCCTTAGCTTTCTTTCATACATTTCTGTCATCATTCTCTTTTCCATTTCCCACCTTTCTCTCTCGAGACGTCTCCTCTCATTACTTTCCCACCTTTCCTGCTGTCTAATCTCGTGCTCCCTGGCTCTTTGATGATCCGTATCCAATCCGGTGATGAGGATGAAGTTAAATTGGATAAACATCTTTTCCTGTTTTTCCTTTTCTCTTTCTCTCGTCTGCATGCCTATCTCTCAATCCTGAGATTTTCTTCTCAGTCGTGCCTCCAGTTTCTCTTTCTCTGTGCGTATTTCTTCATCCTTCGTCCTCAGGATGAGCTGTTTTGTCTCCTCTGTCAGTTTGTAATAACCCTCCCTCACTTTCAGCACCTGTGGACATCAGGTAACTCATCTCCACCCCTCTGTCTGCGTTTCAGATTAACAACCAGATTCTTTATGGGCGGAGCCACCAGAACGCCTCGGCCATCATTAAGAGCACCGCCTCCAAGGTGAAGCTCATCCTGCTCAGGTAGGACTGCAGTGCATGCTGGGAAAAAGCACCAGTCAGTCAGAGCGTTTAAAAAGGTTCCATACATACCGTGACCTGCCACGTAATGGCTTTAAAGCGGCACCAGTGTTAGTTTAATCACTGAAAGCAAAAAAATAATAAGCACCATTTTTATTCAGTCAACAAATAAAATTAAAAATTTTCAGTTTTAATGTCTGATTCAGCGAGCTGTGGAGTCTTCCTCCTGTTACAACAATAAAAAAAATTGAAAAAATAAAATAACAAAATTAAAATTTCATATAATTAAGATAAATAATATTTTATTGATCTCACACTTGTCACATCAGCTGAAACAAACAGAGTAATAATAAATATCAGTAATAATATTTCAATTTAAAATAATTAAAGCAATATTTGTACATTAAGTTGTTAAAAATAGAGTTATTGAAGACTTCTTTGCAAAGCGGTTTCCTGACCTAAACACTCCCAAACTCCGCCCCCTTTTTATCCTGAACAGCGTGTTTTATCGCCACGCGTCTTGATTGTGAATGATACCACAGCGCGTCAGCAGTTATTCCCTGATTCTATTGTTCATCCACAAAAACATAACCTCATGCGTCGGTGAGGAGGTCTGTGCAGGAAACGCATGTTTCCTGTCACTGCGTTCTCTGCAGCACATCATCAGCCGATGCACACTGAGCACGCTCAGCTGAGTCTGAGGAAACACACAGCTGCATTCCCTTCAAAATAAAATCTGCTTCCTGATGTGGAGGACGACTCCCAGGCTGTGGAGACGAAGCTCAAAGCGTCCCAGAGCTCAGGCTTTACCACAGCAGGGACGGTGGAGCTCCTCCTTCACACTCACTGAGGAGTCATTTAAGATCCAGGGAGGAGAAGAACAGATTATGCTCCTCGCACCTCCTCCTTTTCCTCTTCCTCCGCAGATCCAGAAATGATCTTTTGTGATTTGCAGCTTTGAAGCAAGCAGGTGTGTTTAAGTCCAAAGCCTGGCTCACGGGGCCGGGTTAGCGCTCCGTCACACAGATTTAAATCCTCAGCCCGACAGGATGAGGACCAGTCGAGCTTATCCTCCTCTTTCTGAGGAGAGTTTATCCACATTGTCACTCAGTTTCACCTGATACGGGATGTGACAGAGCTGTAAGTGATTCACATTATCAGCACAGGAGAGATGAAAGGGAGGAGATGGTTTCAGGTGAATGTGCTCAGACTTTAATCAGCACAGATTGTTCATGTTTGAAGTGTGAAAAACCGACGTTAGCTTTGATAAAAGGAAAAATTGGATTGAACTTTTTGTCTGCAGCCCTCATTTTGACGGGATGTCAGAGGCAGAGGTGAGGAATGAAGTCCTCACTGTTCTCCTCTAATTTAACTCATCATTTAAATTACAGCTTAAATTCAGCCGTCAGACAAACAGCAGAATGAGAGACACTGAAGTGAAATCCTCCTCTGAGCTTCAGTTCAACACAAACACATGAAACGTGCAAGAAAGCTGAAGACTTTCTGCTCCAGAGAATATCCACACATCCAGACCTGTCGTTCCTCTGCTATCCAGCAGAGGCAGCAGTGAGTCAGTCCCCACAGACCCACAGCAGAAATAAACATGTTTACAGCCTGATACACAAACTGTTTGATCTCTTTACATAATTTAAGGTTAGGGGCGTGGTCTCTCTGACAGGTGGATGGTGACACAGGCGGCTGTAGCTACTAGCTTGTCTGCTAGCGTCACCTGAACTGGACCTCTGGGCCGTGTTTGTGCTGTTGGAGCTTTTAAGAGTATTTTTAATGACATCATCTGACCAATAATATGGCTACTGTGAGGTTATTGTAATGACAGACCGTACCTCTCTCCAGGTTTGGTGAGAGAAATTTGAGGATTTTGATTGGATGTTACTGATTAGCACTGATTAGCGATTATATGTGTGTGTAAGGCTCTCATACAGTCTTTCCCCCCCTCTCGTCCAATCATGGTCATTTTTTTAAACCAACATGGCAGGATTTTTAGAGCTAAACTGTGGATATGTCCATCTTTTGTGTACAGTCTGTGGACAGAGTATCCTGACAGAACCACAGTCGCAGGCAGCAGCAGCTTCCTGTAGTAGGATACAACCGTCATGAATTAAATTCATCCCAGCTCACTCCCAGCTTCCCTAAAGCTACACCTGCAGCTTCATCCTAGTATCCCCGCAGCTTCATCCCAACCCACTCCCAGCTTCCCCAAAGCTACACCTCACCCCACTCCCAGCATCCCCACAGCTTCATCCCAGCCCACTCCCAGCGTCCCCACAGCTTCATCCTAACCCACTCTCACTGTCCCCGCAGCTTCATCCCAACCCACACCCAGCATCCCCACAGCTAACTGTGCACTGTGCAGTGTAAGAGGTGTAATGTGACAGGTTTAATTTGACAGGTTCAGTGTAACAGGGGTCATGTGACAGGTGTAGTGTGACAGGTAAAATGACGTGAGACTGCTAAAGATCTCCTTTACTCTGTCTGATTGGTCGCTTGTTGCACCCCAGCGTCAGCTTGGAAACGCCAACACAAAGTAAAGCACGGTGAAAACAGGAGATCAGAGCGCTCACTGAGTCGGGGAAGCAGCGACCATCAGCTGACACTTTGATGTGTCTGTGATGTCATCATCAATCCACCGGTGCCAGTGTCTGTCAGTTCCTGACAGCTGTAGTGTTGGAACGAGACAGTGATGGGAACGTGACTGATGCTCGATCAAAACCTGCAGACTTCACAGGTTTAACGAGACCCGATCGACTCACTGATCTCTGACATCAGAATGACATAAAAATACGCAGCAGACAAAAAACAAAACTAACTGAAACTGAATTCTAAAATTATGAAAGAAACCAACATTTCTACTAAATTAAAAAAATTAAAAGCAAATTTTTTGTTTTATTTCTGTCAAATTATTCACAAAACGGTTGAGAGGAAGTTTGATGATGTTTCAGACTGAGTGTTTGTGTCGGTGTTAGTCTGCTCTTCTGTTGGTGTAAGACGAATGCATCATAATGGATAAACCTCACTGAAGCTGTAATGTTGATCTGCCCTGCGCTGACTCGCAGCATGCTGCAGTGGTTTTATTTGAAGTATCTATAACGCCACACGCAGATATTCGGGACATGATGTCATGTCTGCTGTTTCTTAACATCCTTTTGTTTTTTGAATTTGAAATATTGTACCTTTAAAATGCAGCAACTGCCCTCAGCCAAGCTTTTTTTAATGTTTTTATGATCTTCAAATTAAAAATGAGTAAATTCCATGTTTCCTTGTGAATATTTTTTGTTTGGCTGATTAAATAAAGGAAACTGTTTCCTGCAGTTCAGTTTGTGTCTGTGGTGCGTTCAGGACACTTTCCTTCTTCCTGCAGTGTGAGCACCGTACGCCTCTGAGGGTTTGTGGAGGTAAACGTGGTCTTTAGAAGGGATCAGTATGGCACAGAGGAGGAGGAGGAGGTGTGTTTGGATGAGATGAAGGCATTCCTCCCATGATTCCCTGATCATACCAGCTTTCTGTTTTCAGTCTTATGATGGTCATCTCTCTCGCTCTCTCTCTCTCTTTTTCTTCCTTCCTCCTGGCGGCTCTGATTGAATTGTGTCAGAGCAGGGGTATGTTGGCGCTCTCGCCGTGTTCAGCCAGGTGAAAAAAATCTTGTTAAAGTTGAGTCCACGGGCCACCGCTGAATGATTTATCAGTGAATGAAGGTCGCAGCGGCACAGAGCTGAAACGGATAACTGTTTCCCTGCCGGTCTGCACGTCTGACTTCCCGTTTCACTGATTTCCAAAATGATGAAGTAAAGAAGAGCCGGAGTAGAGACTGGAAGTCAACAAATTAGAAAATAAAAGCAGGATTTCATCTCATTTCACCCACAGAAACAAAAAAATTTTAATGTTCCTGCTTTAAATTAACGCACAATCATCAGATCAGGTTTGGAGGTGATGACATCATCACCATCTTCAGCATCACTTCCTCATAAAAAAAAAAAAATCTTCTCAGAAAAGAAGCCAGAAAGGCAACAAATTACTTTCATTTATGTGTTTATTTTTTTATTTTTGACTGAAAATCATTAAAAAGTCCTGTTATGGAAACGGCTCCTTATTCATCTCTGTGCATCGCTGCACAGGTACAGAGAAAAACTCTTTGGTCCCATTTGTGCAGAAGGAATGACAAACTTCCAGAAATCACATCTGGATAATGCAGAGGTCTTACATGAGTCCGACAGCAGGTAAAGGAACAGGTGGAGGCATGATGATGTTCAGTGGCGCCACCTTTAGGTTATGAATGAACATGTCTCAAAGTTTTTAGCTGATCAGCCACCCAAGTTTCAAACTGATACCATAGGTGTATCTATTAAAAATCTCAGATGAGTTTGAATCCCGGTGACCTCGACTTCAAGGTCAAGGTGAAGTCACCTCTTTACTGCTGCAGGTTCGCCATCCTGAACCCTTCATAACCCTTCGTCTTTGGACTCGTGCCCCCTCAGCTCAGCTCGATAGGAAGTCACGTTTCTGAAGCTGACCGCTCAGCTGGATCCCGCTGCACCTTCACCAACGACGGAGCAGCACGTCAGCGGGTGATGGCGGGAGGCAGAGGACGGCGAGGAACAAGAGGGAGAGAAAAATCTGTACGCATCACTCGGTCTGTCGGGGTTGTGGCGAAGCTTTAAAATGCTACTTTGGCTGCGTGCGTCTGTTACTCTGTCTGTGGACTGCAGCGCAGACGCCCATTATGACGCTACTTCAGATGATTAAAAAGCTGTAAAGGAGCAGACGCGGTGAGCTTTCATGGTGACGTCTGGTGACAGATTCATTACAGGACACCCAGATATGCACTGCACTTCCTGCGGATGGCGTCCTCAGACTGAGTGCTGCAGTAATGAGCTCTGAGAATGAACGTAAGAGCAGGACGAGGATCTCAGCGGCTCCTCTGAGGCAGATGGCTCCATTTAGTGGCGATGCCTCAAATCAAACGAGCTTCAGACAGCTCCTCTGAGGGTTTGAAGTGATGGTGGAGTTGTTCCATATGGCGCTGTCGCCCTCCTCATCGCCTCCTTCATGTCCATCGGCTCTCTGGGGGGTGTTGCTGCCGTTTTCTGCTCCGTTACACGCCAAGCTGTTGCTGCAGTGGTAGATATAATAAACGCAGCTTCAGCCGGGCCCGGTGGACTGAGCCTGAGTTTGGATTACAGCTATGGTCTCATCAGGAGAGGAAGAGGAGGAGGAGAGATGAGCTCTCATTACAGCGTGACATTTTCTGTTTACACGTCGGTGTTTAAAGCTCGATTCCGCTTTATTTCAGCCTGCCGTACCTCTCATTCATGAGTCAGCTGAGTCATGAGAGCTTTGCAGTGTGAGAAATGTCGACGTATGCAGAGACTGTACATAAAGGTTGAACATCGCCTTTGGTTTGTGATGTCCGGGCATGAAGTTGAACATTTTCATCATCACCATTTTGCCTTTTTGGGGGCCAGATGAGTGCGGGCTGGATCGTTTGCTTACTCTGGCTTCCTTTCTGACTCTAACGGGACCTTCAGTTCCAAAATAAACACCGCGTTCTATTCAGTCAGACCTGAAACCAGCGACCGAGACCAGAAACTCCTCTGCAAACTGTTTACTGAGCTCAGTGATCGAATGAGCAGGACACCCATTTCCTCCCCTCTATCCAATCAGACATCATTTTACAACCAGAGGAGTCACGCGGACAGTCAGAAGATACCTGCTGCGTAAGGCATAAACACGCAAATTCTGCATTTTTGCATCTGCAAATTTATCAAATTTCAGATTCGTGGAAGAAAATGGATGAATAAATATTTAAAATTTCACCAGTGTTTATGAGAAAGTGCTGGTGTAGCTGTCCCTGTAGTGCAGGAGGGATGAGGTTTGAACTTCCTGTTTGTGAAGCTGAAGTTTGTTCTCATGGTTTTTGTGTAAATCTGTTTCCTTTTTTCCAAATTGATTGATCAAACTAAGATCCAATATTTCAGCCGCTGTCCATCTTTGGGTTTGAGTGGGGATGCGGTCACATCTACTGTTTTGTAATGTGGGAGGGATAAAATACTGAGCGCTCCCACCTGGAGGGGGACACCAGGTCGTCTCCTCCATGTGGAGGTGTGAGGAAACCAGGAGCTGCACGGACTACGCTAAGGAAACATGAGTGACTCATCAGTGAGGAGCGTCGATGGATCTACAGCAGCACAAACTGACAGATGGACGACCACGAAGAGGAAACCGTCACTGATGCTGCAGTGTGAGACTCCACAGAGCGCACACGAAGAAGCCTTCACAGTCAAACTGAAACGTCCAGCTGTTTTTACTTCTTTCCACTTAAAAAAGATTAAGATTAAAAAGATGAAACCTGCAGCTGCTGCTGAGGAGGACCTCAAATTGTGGAGCTTTGTTTCCGGTTGTCCTCCTCTGTCTATTTTCCCGGGATCACAGATTTCTTTAGCCTGCTGTTGCGCCCTGATCCTCGGCTCTGTGAACCATCGCGGTCGTGTTGCTGCAGTTTAAAGAGCTGCGCTGCTCTGTCGAAGCTGTAGGTGAGCTGCAGTGCACTGCTGCAGCTCACCTACAGCTGTTACAGCTCTGCTGCGCCTCCGCGACACGCTCGGGAAGCCCCGAGCCGACAGACGTTCTGAGTTTAAACCGGAGGGACTTGTGAATGTGTTGGCACAGTCACAAAGCGCACGTTCGATTAGAGTAGCTTCACGTAGTTCCAGAGCTGAGTCAGTCTGTCCTGCTCGAGTAAATGTGGAGACAGCCGGTTATCCATCTTTGCCGCTCACTGCTGATGCAGAGCAAAGGCACTCAGATTCAGGATGTTTCCGTTATCATATCGCTGTAGTATCGCGTCACAGCCAACACATGTGACACACTGCGTGTTATCCCTCGGGCCAATCACAGCTCGCCATCATCCGCGACCTGCATGATGTCAGTGGGAACGAGAAGCCAAAAAGACCGAGAATGTAAAGCAATAATATCTGATACTGACTGTGTGAGTCACAGCAAGAGGGAAGTAAGGTGTGTCTTCACCGTCACCATGGTTACTGTCTGTGCTCCTGTTGAGACTCGATAAATCATTAGCCCCCAAATGAGACAAGAGAAGGTAAAAACCAACGCCACGGTTTGGGTGAGGTGGGAGTGTCTGTCTGTGTTAGTCCTGTGCCAGACTGGCACACCTCACCTGTCACAGAATGACTGGGATAAACCCACCCCCACCACCACCTGAGCTGGACTGGCAGTTAACTAACAGGATGGCTGTTTGAGGGTTAAACTTGACTTTAGGGTTTAGTCTCAAGCTTTGGTGATGCGTTATACTACGGTCCTCACAAAGAGAGCCGTACAAGCGCGTGTGTGTAGCAGCCTTTGTTCGAGATGAAGTGAAAAACTATTTTTTCCTCTGTGTCTCTGCAGAAACGAAGATGCAATAAACCAGATGGCCGTCCCTCCCTTCCCCTCTCCCCCTCCACCACCCACCGTCAGCCCGGCCAGCCCTGAGGTAAACACACACACACACAGATTCAGGATACAGCGTCTCTGTCCCCATACTTTTGGATATGTGCTCTCCAGTTTTGATCAGTGACACTTAAAAATGTCCTGGTATAAATACCAGGTGCAGCATTTAAAATCCTTTTGTTGAATGAAACAGTATTTTTGTCTGTTGTGATGTCACAGTGTCAGGCTGAGTGATTGCAGACTCGTTAATGTCACCTTTTTGAGAAAGATTAGAGTACACACTGCCACCTCATCAGTGCCTGCTCGCTTTCATGACGTCTTCACGTCATCATCAGGCCGTAATATGCCTGACATTATGTAGCGTGAACCTATATGATGTCAGCCAGATAGTTTGAAAAGGTTTGTCATCAAAGTTGCAACCAGACCAGAGGAAGATCACGAAACAGTCAGTTATTGATTATTTATTTGGAAGTCCATCAGCTGACACATAGGGAGCAGACGCGACCTGCGATGAGAGCGCGCTCAGAACACACCAACGTCCGGCTGTGACCTCCACAGAGGAGAAAGTGGCGTCTGCTCGTTTGAGATGAGCACCAAAGTTCATTCTTTGTGTTTGTGCGTCAGTGTATCTCACCTGCCCTGCTCGGTGGATCCACCCCCTCTGACGGGCCCCGCCCCACCGACAGCTTGACGCTCCACCCGCTGTCGGACGCGCCGGTGAGTGTGAAGCTCAACCCAAATCACAACCGTGGGAACGAGTCGTAAGCATGAGCTGATCTGAGGTCTGCTTAACAGGACGAGCCGAGCGACGAAGCAGAGCAGAACAGCAGGAGTGGGAACAGCGCCCCCAAGAGTCTGAGAGAGGCCGACACTTTCAGAAAGGTACAGAGCCGTCAGACTCCGCCCCCAGGGCGTTGTTTGATTGATTTAAGTCATACCGTTATAAAAAGCACGATGAAATGTCACTGCCTCCCCTCCTCGGTGAGGTAAGTTTTCCTTTGTTGGTCTTTTTCTTCCTCGATAAGTTTATGTTAAAAAAAAAACAAAACCCTGGGAGGACGAGTTTCGGTAAAGTTGGCGGACATGATGAGCAGCTGCACAAAAACAAAACATTAAGTTTGTTGTGGATCTTTAAAAAGTTCCCTCCTGTTATTATTGTTTTTCTTCCATCTCCCGAAAATGAAAACACAGAAAGCCAGCAGCCAAGAACGTGAAAACAGCCAGAAGAGGGATTTTATTTGGACATATTTCATATTAAAAACTTTGTCCTCAGAGGGTTTTGTTCCAAATGTCCCAGAAATGTGACTGAATGAGGACATGAAGGTGTCTCCTTGACCCGCTCTGCTCTGTTTTCTCCTGCAGAGGCTGAAAGCTGTAGAGTCTCCAGAAAATGAGCTGCAGGCTGCGCTGGAGCAGCAGGTAACCTCACAGTCTCTCAGGAAGTGCCCACATCCTTTAAATTAAAGATGAACTATCACAATAATAAAAGCTGTTTGAGGTAAAGGTCCCGCTATCAGGATTGATCTCACTGTCAAGTATTAAAGCTCGTGCGATGCACAGCAGTTCCTCTTTCTCTAAATCTGACTGAGCTCCAAACTTCATGAGGGTGAATCCTAAAATCCAACATCTACGGTTCACAAAGTTAAAGTTTTAGTCGGCTGTAAATTTATATTTAAGTCTTTTAGTCTTCATTAAAGATCTTGAGATACTTTGGAGGGGGACGGGTGCTGTGTGGTTTCAAAAAGAAGAGGCTGCTGCGGACAGAGGCGTGGATGCTCAGTAACCTCTGGATGCTGGCTCAGCCTCACGCTCCCGTTTGTGATGACTGTGAAGGCCACAGCGCATGATTCACATCATCTGCATCAACCCTCGCAGTGAGGCTCTGATGAGGAGTCTGCAGTGAGTCTCAAACACTGACCCCTGTGCCCCCCGGCAGCTGCTGAAGTGTGACGAGTGATTCAGCTTGGCATGCAGCTCAGACTTTCTAGCCTTGTGCATGCTGGAGTACCAAGACCCCGAGTACTCAGA
>VVHJ01015497.1:3779-17889 GCA_015107715.1 Tylochromis polylepis | reverse complement strand
GTGAATTTTTTGGGGTTTTTTTTTGTTTTTTTTTTTTTTTTTTTTTTTAGCATTACGTACATATACAAGTGTAGATAATATAAGTATATATTCATATATACATAATGAGTATGTATATATACCAGTAATGCATTCATTATATATACTTATTTTCTTCACAGATATGTGAAATAGGAGGGAAAAAAATGACTGTTAAAAATAAAAAGTTTAAATGAAACAAAATGCAGAAAACCAACCTACTGATAGAAACAATTTGTAAATGCACTTTGCACTATTTTTTGTGTGTTTTTAGAAATGATTTTGCCTTTTTTATAATTTTCTTTTTTTATTTGTTTTTTCTTTTAAATTTTTTTAAATTTTTATTTTTTTATTATTACTTAATCACTTATGTGGGAGAAGTGACACTCATTTAAAATAGGAATAGTACCCATTGCTACCATTTGAACTTCCTATACTCAGCTCTTGTAGGAGGGAGAGGGGGTCGCTATTCTTCTTGACCTGTTCAGGCCGAACTGCCCGGGGCTTAGGTGGAGCGCGAAGGGCGCTCGCGTAGGACATGGTAGGCTGTTTGCCTAAATTTGGAGCCCCCTCGCTGGGTTCTGTGGGAGGCTGAGGCTGCTGCTGCTGCTTATTGTTGGGCATGAGAGGAGGAAACTGGTGCTGAAGGGAGTTGAGGGAGTGTGGATGTGTCTGCTGTGTTCCTGTGGCTTCTGCCTTTGCCTGCTCCTCTGCCTGACGAAGGGCCTTGGAAGCTGTCATATGGGAAGGTAGCCACAGGTGATGAGAGATGAATGAGACACAGACATAAAATTTGGCACATAGAATAAACAACTCTCTCAAAACAATCAATCAAAAATACTCAAGTGAAGAGGAAATTGTGCTTGAAAACAGCAAAATTTACCTAGAAGGTCCCGATGCTGAGCGAGTGTGCCGGCTCCGTTACATGGAATGTTCTGAAACGGACCGGGACCCCCTCCATTACTTGGCCAGAGGTGGTCATGTGAAGGATAGCTGTAGGGGGCATGTGGGTGCTGATGATGCTGTATGTGAGGATGAGGGTGGTCCTGGGTATCTGATGCACAAGGCTGGGGTTGCTGTGACAGGGTATTGTGGGTGTTGGCTGGAGATGATTCATCTGGGTAGGTGGACGAGATGCGGCGCTGATAAAGAGGCCGCCCTGGACCTCTGGGTTCATACTGTAAACATGGGTACAGAAACAAGGTGATATATGGTGACTACAGAGAGTATTCAATTGGTTAAAATTCCCAGTGACTGACAAAGTGAATGTATTCTCTCAGTGTTGTAATAAAAGAGAACAACCTTTTCCAGACCTTGCTGATTCAGTCTGGGAGATACACACAGGAAAGAGCAAAACTCCTTTTGAAGTGTTGGTGATTGGATCAAATAACTGCATTATTTGTTGTGTTGGTCAAAACTGTTTTAAACTGACCATTGTCTATGCTTTGGGAATATTACAGCCTTTCAGGTGCAGAAACACATTTATCTGATCGGCTTAAACAAAATCATGCAAGCAGAGGTTTTAAAGTCAGACATAATAGACAGGAACCAAAATAATGAATTTATTTAGTTTACTTCTTGTAGAACAGCATTCCAGTAACACATCTTCCATATTGATTTTGATTTAATTTTTTTTTTAAGTTTAAATTTGGGTGATTTAAAAAAACCCAAAAACAAACAAACAAACAGTGATGTAAGCCCACAATTATCCACCACTGTCTGTTGGTGCTTTGTAATCCAGGGCTGTTTGAAATCCCTATTTTAAGAAAGCAGTGAACAGTAAGAGTGAAACAGCGTTTCAGTTAATAACTTGATTTGGCAATTCTGGCTTACCATCAGTATGGCCATATGGTTAATTAGCACCATTACTATTACATAATGTTCTTACTAATTAATTTCCCAAATAGTATTATTTGTGATATTTACACCAAGCAACAACCTCTGGTACTTCAAGTTTGAGTGAATCCTTAAAGACTCTCATGTTAGAATGTTTAGAGCCTGACACACAACAATTTTTTCTTCTCTTTCCAACATCAAAACAACTGCACAGAGATTTTCTTTTAATAAGTGGATCTGGGGATGTGGGGATCTGGATACTAGAAATTGGGGTAGGACTGATCTGATGACAAGTGTCCTGACACAAAGAGCTGTAGCCCCACAGCTGTCTGCTAGGCATTACCACCCATAAGTCCCCGGATGAACTGGATCTTTGTGCCTTCACTTTTAAAGTACTTTTAGCTGTGCCCCCTTAACTTCATTGCTTTGGACAAATGACCTTAGACCTTAGATGCTACTTCGGGCAGTTCAGACTCACTGCTAATTTCACTGAAATATTACTGAATACCACATTAATGAAAAGTTCTTACCTCATCTACATTGTGATGTGTTGTGGCTGCTGATGTTCTGGGGGATAATGGGTGGTAGGGCTCCTGATCTAAACCTTGATTTTGTTGTTGTTGTTGTTGTTGTTGTTGCTGCTGCTGTTGTTGCTGCTGCTGTTGCTGCTGCTGGTGCTGCTGGTGAAGCTGCATCAGGTGGACCTGCTCCTGCCTGCTAGGGTGAGCCATGATGGGCAGTCCATAAGGAAGGCCATGGCCCTGACTCCCCATCAGAGGGTTCTGCTGTGGTGGGCTCACTGATGTAGCTCCACCATGGGACCACTGGGCCTCTTGCAGAAGGTATTTGACCTGGGCGGGAGGGGGGCTGGCAGATTGAGCTGGTGGCTGATGTGGGAAGCTACCAGTATTGTACAGGGGATTCCCCGGGTGCTGCTGCAGACCTTGGGTGCTAAGAAGGTTTTCATTCAGTAGATCCCGACCTGTGTCATGGGGGTAGAGTCCTGACGGAAAAGGGCCAGCTTGATTTGAAATGGCAGCTAAAGAGGATGAAGGGTCACCCGAGCCACGGGGCTGGGACTGGCGATACTGGAGGAGGCGAGACTGAGGTGGGGGCTGCATCTCAATGGCTTCCCTGGGCTCAGGCTGTTCCTGTGGAGCCATCTCTCTCAAGAGACCTGGGTACCTAGAAATGAAAATTGTTTACTTTTTAATTTTTTTTGAACTTTGTATTACATTTTAAAACAAAAGAAAAAGACATTTAGCAAGGGTCACAGAAGAATTCACCATAACAACAACACAACCAAAAATTAATACCCAATTGTGCTTAACATATGATATAAAATGTACACATTGTGTTAAAGTTCAATATTTAACCTGTAATATTTCTTTGACATCAAGTTAGCAGACCATTACAAGTGACTATATAAAACATACTAGTCCCCAGTCTAACCTGCTGAAAGTTGGCCCGGTTGAGGCAGAAGGAACAGCTTCATCATCCAGATTGGAACTAAGGCCCCAGTTACCTGCCCGGAGCAGCTGATGGGGGAAGCGAGCCATGTTGGATTGAGCAAGGTGGGCAAGCTGTTGGGGCAGAGGAAAGGCAACACTGCCCTGGAGGAAAGGGACTGCTGCCTCTCCCCACTGGCCCAGCCTCGCTGCCTGCTGCTGCTGGCTAAGGGCCTCTAGAGCCAAGGGTCCCTGAAGGTCTGAAAGGGCAACGATCTGATTAGTTTTTGGAGTCACTCATGTATTCTGCATAATTATAATGAGCTGCAGGGTTAGTATACATGGCGTGGTTAAGAATACCTTTAAGTAGATTCTCAATTAATAAATATCCAGTAAACGACTAGATATATTAAATGTACTGCATAATCAAATATTTACCCTTTCATATTTTTAAACATATGAAAGATGCTCATTCTAATTCAAAGAAGGAATGTGGAATTTGAATATTTGACAAACAATCTCTTCACCTCTCAGCCTTGGAGATTATTGTATAAGAAGTTCAGAGAAAGTTTCATCTGAAGAGAATGGAACCAGTCTGATTGAAAGTGCAAGCACCTGAGCAAGATACTGAAGACCTTGACAAACTTCAACATGTGCACAAGCAGAACTCTCTCTGAATACATGACTACTAAGTTCAGAATCTCTTGAAAAGATGTCTATGTGAAAAAAAGAGATGAATTAAATCCCTCAGACTCAAATTAAATGAAAATTCTAAGAAGAAATAATAAGATGCTAATTTTCCATCATCCTCACCTTCATCTCCTCCTTTGTAACACAATGCTGATTAATTCATTAGCTAACTAAAATTAAATTACTAGTAAATATGGTGTTCTACTCACCCAAACCATCTCCTGGGTTTCCATCCTGTCCATCTTCCCCAAAGCTGCTGACCCTGTTATGCGATAGGCCTGAGTGGTGGCCTCCTGGGTGGCCCATTGGAGTCCTAACAGAGCTACTCATCTCCTCCACTCCTCCAGACTCTGGCCCATTCAAAGTCGGGGACTGGACAGGTCTGTGAGTGGGTATAGGGCCACTGAAAAACGAAGCATTATGGCTTCCACCAGTGTAGGCAGGACTGAGCTGCTGTTGCTGCTGCTGATTTTGTTGGGCCATCCCTGGGTGTTGAGGCTGGCTAACCCGATAAGGAAGCCTATTGACTGGATACTGCTGGGGGAAGGTTCTTCCACTGACCGGATTTGAAGGAAAGGGTGTACTAGGTGGCGCAAGGTGGAAGTTAAAAGGTCTTTGGGCAGCAGAGGGGTCTTTTCGGTGGAGCAGAGGATTGGGAAATCCAACTAGGCTTTCTGTCTGTGAATCCAGACTTCGACTTTGGCCAGTGTCTAAATCTCCCTAAACAAAAAAAGATAAACACTAGTATAAACACCGTAAGTTGTACAAGGAATTTATCACTGCTTTTGCCAAATGTGTTTTGGCTTTGGGTACAAATAAAATGGAAAAATTACTTTTACCCCCCAAAAAAGACATTTAAACATTGAAATTAAAAACTTGCCTGTTTTTCCTTCATGTCTGTGGTTTTTCTTTCTGGCGTCTGAAGATGGTTCTGCTCCGACTTTGAACATCCTTCTAATTTACCTAAGACGTCAAAAACAAAACGAGTCAAAAACAAAACAAATTAAAAAAAAGAAAGACTGACACCGTCTCATTTCAACATTGCTAGATGAAGGCATAAAACTGGATTTGGGATTTTAACTGATCTCTTGATTTAGAAATAGAAAGTCAAGGCAAACCATTTCTGATGGGGTCAGAAGGCTCTTTGTCTGGGCTCGGCTGGGCTAATCCTAGAGGAGAGGGGTGTGCTACCCCACTATAAGGAATTGGGGAGCCTCGATTTGGTGGCTGCAGCAGATTAAAGTTGTAGGCCATGGCTGCTGGATGACCCATGATGCGAGGGTCCACAGCAAAGCGATTCTGGTAACCTGGCCAGGGCAACTTAGGGAGAAGAAAAAAAAGTTACATTTCAATAATATTTTTCCTGTGGTACACAGAAATCAGGCAGAGGAGCTATTGTTATTATTACTACCATCATTGTGATCATAATAACTGATGACTATTATTTGAAAGAAGTTTTTTTTTTTATAGTAAGGACACACATTTACAGATAACAGCAATGCAGTTTTACACTTTTCTAAAAGATGCAAACAGTTTCATAGATTCCTTTTTAAAATACAATATTACACACACATCTCTGTCATTATGCAAAACAGTAAACTTACATGCAGGGGCATGGGCATGACCATGTTTCCACCATATACAGCTGGAACGTAGAGGATACTGGCACCTGTATGTGGATCTATCCTCTGCACAGGACTAGGTGACTTGCCCATACCAGCTGGTGTACCACCCAAAGGTGGTGTGAATGCCCGAATAGGGTTCCCCATCAACACTGCTGGGTTTGGTTGGACTGCAAAGAGGAAAAATTGGGGGGACAAAACAAACAAACAAAAAAAACCCCCACAGGTTTATTACTTTAACGTGATGACATTACTATCATCAGATTCAAGACAACTTTAATAAGTGAATCTGTGGGAGCATTTCTTAAATAATATTCATTTTAAGAGGCACATTGTAAGTAAGTAAGTGATAGGGAGCTCATATTAATCTTGAGACATTGCAGAAAGTCAGCTTTAGCATGACTCCAAACAGATATACCTGTGGTACCAATTTCAAAATCCTACATCGACTTGTTCTCAAGTTATCGAATTCACAAGATTTTCTGAAAACCTCACCTCTAACCTTGAGATCAAAGTCACTAAGAATTTGTCCTAGATTTGACACCTATGGTATCAATTTTAAGCTCCTATGTCACTTCGTTCTTTAGTTATCACATTCACAAACTTGGGTGTCCGTGTTGCCTGCCAGCCCAGCAAGGTGACAACAAAGGAATCAACATGATACGATCTACTAAAGCCCTGGACTGTGTTACAGATTGGTTCTAAATTATAGCTATGTGGGCTTAGATTTGGCATCTTAATAAAAATCACAATAATAATGATAACAATGTACTTTATTTCTTTCTCTATAAACCAGTAAATTTGAAAATTCATTTATAACAGAAATTATATTTTAACATCAAAAATATGATTTCGATTAAAGCGCTTACTGGTAGATTAACTACTACAGAAAACTAAATATTTTGGTGATTACCAATACTGGTAATTTAGGGCAGCTGTGTTGTCCTTTTACCTTTTGCCGTCCTTCATCCCTTCATGAACCACAATTGACACAGTTTGTTTTGTGTCATTTTCTTCTGTTCTGGTAAGGTAATATTTAGAAAATCAAGAGCAGAAAGGCTATACTCACCATATCCTTCAGGTGGGAGGTGCTCTGTGTGGTTTGCATGTTTCCCCTGCAAGACAATCAGTAACAAAGGTTTAGAGTCTGAATGTGCCAAAAGAAAATTATTCTCATATCATATTGGTAGGAAACAAACAGAATGGAGAATGGGTGAGTGAAGCTACAGAGACATATGGGAACTGGGAAATAAGCAGTTGCAGGATTGGATATAGGATTTAATCAATCAATCCATCCATCCTGTTACAACACTAAAGGTAGACGTTATTATTACTATTATTATTTATTCTATTAAAAAGCATGAAGTATGTACTTATTAAAAGCAAGAATATACAACAACCCACATTGAGCTTTTTCCACTGACTGGTTTTGTAGCATGGGGTCTTTTCATTGTTCACTGTGATGCCATTAGTAACGTAACAGAAACAGTAGATGACTGTGGGTTAGCTTACTTGAAGGAAGAAGATGCTAACATCAGTTCAATGGGATTTGCTACGATGGTCTTAGGTAGAGATGATATGCAAGGAAAATGACTAGTCATCATAATACAAGGAAAACACTAAAGCAAAGCATAAGCAATTTTGACAGATATAATAAAAATAGATGTATCATTCGGAACATTACAGAAGCTATGCTGAAATAACATTGTGAGAAGAGCAAAAATGTCAACTGAAATATGGAGTGTACACACAATCTGCCAACGTCTTTTTCATTCAGTCTTGCTGTGTTAACCATAGCAAAGCCAATGTTTATGGATATTTATGGATCTCTAGAATATGTCCGCACTTGTGAGGTAGCAAGGCTGCCAGCTTGCGCAAGAAAGCAGCTAAACCAAACCATAATAAATTACAGGAGCGATATCTAATATATTTATTCCGCTCAAAAGGTTTAACATGGCAATGGAATGTAAAATGCAGACTTGGCAGAATGGAGTCATATTATAATAGCACAGCAAATGTGAAAATTCTATATAGCGTAAGCAGGATCCCTTTCTTAAAACCGACTATGGTCTGACATGTGATAGCAAAGCAGCTTCCCCTGTCACTGTTTCAGTGTGCAACATCAACTGAGCAATGCCAGACACTGGGTTGAAACTGGTGCCTATAGTCTAGCAGGGCAGTTATTTGATCCAATCACAGATTCACTGCTGCAAAATGTGCTCTGAAAGTAAGTGTTAAACATGATATCTTGTACGGTAATTTGCCCAGATAGCAGGAGTCTGCTAAGAATGAAAAGTGACCACTGATGAACATTTACTGGCTGTCATCCAGAAGACTGAAATTAGATCATGTAGTCTAATGTTCTCTTAGTTCTAACAAAAGGCAAACAAAACGTTTGTTAGCGTAAAGCTTCATTAGTGGCAATGCTAGTGGCAGTGTGCTGTACCGTGAAATTCTAGGTATACAGAGAAAAGAACAGAGCATGCAAGAAAGACTGAAAAGGAGGAATTTTCCAAGAAATGGCTGACTTAAACATATTTTTAGTTAGGGGATTAACATGGGGCAAATTTGAGCACAACTATCATTCTTGCACACGTGCAGAAAAACACCATCTGCATCAGAAAACAGCAATCTGAAGTCCAGTGAAGCATACAGTACATATCTGGCAAAATGGATGCCCAACAATGCTTCGGTTTTAAATGACTAATGTTTCTACAGTCTTCTCTCCTCATTGATGCATGCTGATAAACATCCACTAAGAGCGGATTTTTTTCCCCACACAATAATCAAACCGAGAAAATGTGCTCTGTAGCTTTTAGACCTGAATCCTAACACTAGAAAAGCTCAACAGTCAGGAGGTAAAGTTTTAGAAAAATACTGATCATCAGCAACAGATGTTAAAAAACATCAGAATCCACTGCAGGGCATACTCTCATTATGAAATTAATTACAACTATATGTTTAGTGTCTACACCAACCATGTACAAAGACACCAGAAAAAAAAAAAAGATTTGACCTTTTAATGAGCATCAAATTGTACATGTACATATACAGAATATTTAGCACATTCTGCATAATTGCATATTTGTAAATATCTATCTGCATATTTAGCATAGTTGTAAGTTACATAGTATGACTGTGCAAATAGAAGGAAAGTGTGTGTGTCTGTAAAGCTGGCTGCTACTGCGGAGCTCCAGCTCATTAGGCCCAGTGGGTGATGGCAGCAGGTTGTCAGCAGTGGTGATTTCGTTAACCTTTACCTCAGTGCAGGCACAGAGGTGAGGCAGACATTTCATCCTGCGCTAAACAATTAACAGATCTTCTGCCAAACAGGTAATGCTAATATTGTTGTTCCCCCTGCCCCCGCCCCCCTTTGGAATGAAATGACTGATCATAAAATTATTTCCTGTAGCGAAAATTAAACTGAGTCATTTGTACAGATATTTGATTTGCGCCCACATATGGAAAGCTTTTATAAGTTTTATTTTATAAAAGTAGGCAGCACTCAATTTATTTCTGATAATATATTTTGATAAACCAGTAAGTTCTTACCTGATGTGAATATTGGATTAACATAAAAATACACACATAAATAAAAAATCTACACCATTTAAGGTTCTTCTTACGCAAATGGTTCCTAAAAATCTGTCAACACCCCAGGCCCTCTGAGACAAACAAATAACGCATATACAGTATAAACAAACAATTAGCTTTCAAATATTACTATATACACTGTATTATTAATATAACAAATAACATAATATACAAAAATATATAACAAACAAACATATAATAAAATAATTAATTCTGGGTCTATATTAGGTTAAAAATATTGAGAATCATTCTCAGTCAGTGGAAGAAAAATGCAACTGAGCCAACTTTTCATTTTTGTAATTAAGTATAAATATGAGTGTGTTTAATTGTTATTATTAATATTGAAGCCTACTTATATTAAAGGTAGAGAGCCATAAATATGACATTGGGAATACACAGCAATATGCAGACAGTGATGGAGGGGGGAGGGGGAAAAAATCCCCATTTGATTATGTTTCTCAGCTCAAATTCAGTCCTCTTAGACTTTGTTCCGTTTACCATGTCAAGTTTCTCCTGCTTGATGAGGGTCACTGTGTTTCCAATGGCTGAGTTCCAAAATCACTTCTAAGCAGGGAAGCGGATTGTGTTACTATGACAATCAGCAGCTGCAGCATAACTGCAAGTTAAACAGTTATGCTGGAGTTTTATATTTCACCTCTCATCCGATGAGAGGTGAAACGGCTTCAAGAAACTTAAAAAAGTCCAGACGCTTTTCTTTCCAAGCTCCTTGTACTTCCACAGGTTTAGTTAATGTGAATTCTGTTTCTTTATTGCTAAAGTAGCTAAATTATGAACTTATTAACAGACATTGCACACTGGTGAAATTTGATAGTTGTCTGCATTTTCCTGAAGTGTTACCATCTCAGCTTTGGGTATAATAACCATCAGCATTATCATTATTATTCAAAATATTTATGAAAAAAGGAAAATGCAGTATTTGTTCTTTCCATTTTGCCCTCCGCACTGAAAAATACCTTACCTTAGGAGGTGACTGCTGCTGCTGCTGGGGGCCCTGCTTGTTGGAGGCTGGCTGTGCATGCTGAGAATGTGGATGATGGTGGGGATGGAGGGCCTGTGAAGACGAATGGTGCCCTTGCAGGGGCCTAAGGGCACGAGGGATGAACTCTGGGGCCAGTGGGTTGAGGACATAGGTCTTTTTGAGCTCCAGGGCCTCCAGCTGAGCCTTAATCTGCTCGAAGGTGATGCCATGTAGGCTCGAGTTCTCATGGCAAATGGAAATAAAGTGCTCCCAGAATTTTCTGGAAGTGGGCAAAAACAAGAAACAAAAGTTAAAATCTTTCTTCTGTTCTCTGGTATTGCTTCTTATTTGGATTGGATGTTTAATGGATTATCATTTGAATTTTTTCGGCTGCCGGTGTTACAAATTACTCCTTGGGGGCTAAACATAAAAGATCAAAACTATTTAAAGCAAAGAGGCATGTGCACAGTGCAGAAAAACTAGAGGGAAGAAGGAAAATGAGGAAAAGGAAAAATCTAATTCCTTAATATAAATGTACTTTATTTAGAAGACAATCCTTTCCATTGGCATGAATAAAAAACAAACAAACAAACAAACAAAACAGCTGTCTATAAAAGATGGATAAAAAACTAATGGGAAAAACCTAAACCCTTGAAGCCAACTGTGAGGAACCTGGTGGCGCTGTTATACTGCCGTTGGCATCTTGCTGGCATGGTTTGAGGCAACTTGTCACTTAATGTTAAGAGTCACTGTAAACCCCCTAAAAACATTTTGAGCTGGTTTTTCCTTTAATTTGTCATCTGACTTTAGTTCTCTTCAGTCCTGAACTGTGCACTCAAAAGAATGTGGAGATACAAGACATTCACATTTCAACAATTAACTTTTGTGCTACAGGAGTAGCTGTATCATTAGCAGTCAAGTAGGTGTCAACATTAGAATACAATAGGAACTGCCATGAGGAAAATCTTGGGCAGGCTATTGATTGTGTCCCAATGATTAAATAACGAGTAAATGACCCTTTAAAAGAAAAATAGAAAAGAAAAATTGGTACTCATTCTGCCTACTGTGCTTTGCAGACTGTATTTTTCCAACTCTCATTAGGAAGAAAGAAGTGCAAGCGTTTTTGTTGCCGCTTGTGAACTGAGTGGTAATCAGGAAATATTTTTAAAACTGTAACACCTTGCAGGTAGAGGTCATCATTTAATCTGTTCAGTTAATAAAAAGGTATTTAATATTAAATAACAGCTCGCCCAGCTACTACACTGACTGAGACATTATGTTTGCATAATAGCATAAACAAAACCCAAGCAAAGACAAAATACAGCTGCTATGGAGACAGCTGCGGAGGTGGGCTAAACAGATTCAAATAGTACAGAGAGGATTTGGCAGCTAGTAGTGACCCCAATTATAGTTTTATCAAACTACTCCATTGCTCTCTATGTGGTGAAAAATAAGCAGATATACACATGTGAACAAACTTGACACTTGATAACTTCTTTGCACTTAATTTATCAGACTACCAAACTATCTACCAAATGAGCAACTCCTAAACTGTTTTGTAAAGCCCTTGAATTAAATTCTGCAATTCAAATCTTGGCAGTCTGATTTAAAATGCACTGTGGTGTATGGAGACAAAATTAATTGTAACCAACAATATGAAAATATGAATTATATTTACCATCACAGTACTGAAGGCTCTATTTACCTGCAGCGCCCAACAGAACATAGCGCGATGGGGTCTCCCACAACTGCAACCAAGGACTGGGCTCTGGTGATGGCTGTATTTAACAGCTTGTAGTTGGACAGGAAACCATAGTCAAGGTCCTCTGTCGAGTCCTCAACCAGCTGCTCTTTGCGCTTGATGGCTGTTTGCTTGTGCTTGCAGGTATGCCGTGTACGCACCGTGCTAAGGAACAGCACCCGGAACTGTTTACCTGCGAAATTTTTTTTTTTTTTTTTTCGAATAAAACATTTTTAAACCCTCTAAAAAAAGTGCTAAACTCAGAAATCTTAAGAGGTCTTTGGAAAATTCTAAAAAGATTTATTTAAAAAGATGCTGTTAGCAACATCATACGTAACAGTATAACAACAGAAAATATGACAAAGAAAAAGTAACAACCCATTTGAAATCAAAATAATTATTAGAAGACAATTTTAGGAACTTGCTATTCTCCATTTCAATTAAACTTTTCTCTTTCACTATCAAAAAACCAAAAAACAAAACAAAACAGAAAAGGAGAAAAAAAAGTTACTTTATAGTTTACACAACCTTACTGAGAACAACCAATAGGAGTTCAACTAAAGTTGTGGACAAATGAATTTCTCCAGTAGCTTATGTGACATTTAATATGACTGGAAACTGAAGCCATGTAACGGTAATTGCCTTGTTATAAATATATGTATACTAGTAAGTATAACTGTATTGCCTGTTGAAAGAAACTATAGAAAAACATTACGTATGTATGTCAAATTCAAAGCTACTAACCACTAACTAGTCCCCCCCCCCGTGTCCATGTGTTTCATGTATGATTAATGAGGGAGTTAATGCCCTGTAGAAAGCAGCTGAATGTGATGCAAATGAAAGCTGCGTGAGACTGACACAGAAGAGCAACTTGGGGAAAAAAAACCCCCAAAACAAAACACTTATTGTATAATTCTGAATTTTCCTGAGTTCACAATATGAAATATGTTATGTTCAAGCTACACCCAAGATTGAAGGGATTTGTTTATTTTGTCTCCTTCATTTTAAACAACATCTCACAAAGAGAAAAATAGGAGACAACCTTCACAGAAATAAGCATTTGGGGATTTATGTTCTGAATTAGTTTATATTGTTTGTCTTTTCGAATACCATACCAGAGATATCTTTAAGTAATTTTATGTTTTGCCACTTGCTAACGTAGAATACTACCAAAGCCATCCTAAAATATCAGCTCATTAATTTGAGATTTTTTCTTTTTAGTTATAGAGATGTAATGCCTTAACACATGAGATACAAAGCACAGGACGCTAGTAAATATTTGTTCCTCACCTTGGACATTGAGCACTCTTTCCACGCTGACCTCAGGCATTCTCTTCTTCCGTAGCTCAGCACGAATGCGGAACACCTGGTCAGCATATGGTGACACCACCCCAATGCTGCCTTCATCCAGCTTACCCCAGGCCACTGGCCACTTTTTGCGCAACTCCTCCACCCGTTCCACGATCTCAAATACCTTTGAAGAGGGAGAGGGAATCAAGACATTTGGATTTAGGGTCTTCTTTGAACAGCTTTTCAAATAAAAATGTTTTCCACTTACAAAATAAACATTAACTGTAACTGTAAAAACTAAACAGAAGCTTGCAAGACAATTAATATTCATTTAAAAATACCATTTTAACATGAAGCATTAGTCCTGACAAATAAATAAATAATAAAAAAAAATAAAATGTACAATAGCTGGACTGAGCTATATTCTCCTACAGCATTTGTTCAGTTAGTTCAATTTGAAATTGATTCAAGAAAACTTTCCTTGGTATGCCACATGTCTCTGCTGACTGTTCATCTAAAAGATTTATCTTCACAACTGATCTTTTCTACAGCCACTCTAAGGTGATGCTACCTAACAATATTGATCTGGACTCATGCCTCATGAAATATAAAAAAAAAAAAAATCACCTTTTTAAAGGTAGCCCAACTACCATGGCTGAGGTGGGCCTTCTTGGTAAAACTTTGATTCAGTTAAATACAATCCAAACTTTAATTTTAAGGAAATGAGACTCTAAAGCAACAGAAATGAAATCAAGCATTCACGATAAAACCACAACTGTCAGAGTTTGCTGCGTCTGCAGCATTTTGAAGACCCCCTGAAATGTGCATTTAAAAATTTTGTAGTCACTGAAAAGTTGGGGGGGGGGGGGGGGGGTTTTGTAAAAAAAAAAAA
>VVHJ01015483.1:4124-19806 GCA_015107715.1 Tylochromis polylepis | reverse complement strand
CCATCACTGAACACTCATATGATTGAGACTACGTTTACACTACTCCGGATAAATTTGAAAACGGCGTTTTTGTCTAAAAACGCTCCGCGTTCACACTATCATTTTCAATCGTTTCCGAAAACGCTTACGTTCCTGTACCGCGCATGCGTGAAACGTAAGACGATTCGACCTGCGTCATTTCTGTCTGCCGTTTATTTACTTATTTACTTTACATTCCGTCTTCTTTGAAGAAAAGCTATCTGGAGCATGTACAAACTGATATTAATCTTTAATAGGGCTGTCAAAATTGAGAGCAAACAAAACAGCTGCTGTACAATGCCGTCCGCCATCTTAGTTGAATTGGTCACATGACTGCATCACATGACTAAAATGCGTCATTGTTTCCAAAAACCTCCGTTTTGCAGTCCACACTGCCACACGAAAATGGCGTTTTCCAAAATCTCCACGTTTGCAGGAGTTTTCAGAAAGAATCGTTTTCGGAGGCAAAATCTCCGTTTGTGTGTAAACGAAAGGCGCAAACGAAGGAAAAAGTATACGTTTTTAAGGGAAAATGTATATGTGTAAACGGGGCCTTAATTTCTAATGCAAGAAACGTGCAAATGTGCTTTTTTCCCCATTATTTTAAATGTGAGAATTTGCTGCTGTAATCTTATTATAATGTATATATGTGTACCCTGTCTCCTCCTTAATGGGTGGACCAGTCTGAATGAAACATTAAAAAATGTAAAAAATTGTAAAATTTAAAAAACAGACAAAAAAACAGTTATTTTGGTTTATATATTGGTTAGTTTATATCACATATTTTATGTTTACTTCAGCATCCCCCCGCGGGAGCGAAGTTATGGTCTCTGTTTCTGTTTGTTCAACGTATATATATCATCCATAGGTAAATTAACAGTCACCAAAAAAAAGCTTTTGCTTCCATAGGGTCGAGTATGTATATATGTATATATACACGAATACATATTTTTAAACTAAACATAGTTAGGTTTTGCTTTTGAATTATTTTTTTTTCTTAAAAAAAAGAATCTTGACTAAGTAGACAAAAAACATTATTAATTAAACAATTACTGGATTAAATAACCCACAGTTGCAGATTTAAAGTGTTTTTTCCTTCATTCTTTGTTTAAATCCTTCTTTCGTTCCTTTTTATTCAGCCTCTCAGCTGTTCATTGTTTCTCAGTCTAGACACCAACAACACACACAGCTCGCAAAAGTCATCAGCATGTTCTCATCATGCATATATGTAGATGCATGCAGTGTGTGTGTGTGTGTCTAGGGGGTCTGGGTCAGCGACACTTCGGGGAGTTTGTGTTTGTGTGAGTGTGTGCTTTTTGCATATTATCTGCATACGAGTCAGCATTCAGCTGAGCCTCTTGTAAGCAATTGGACCCATATTGTCCCATTAATTAGTCTGAAGTCAGAGCCAGCCCTATATGTCTGTCTCTCAGGGTGAATAAATCCATACAGAGACTGTCTGAGGTCCAAGAGGCCGGCTCTATAAATAAAGGCAATGACTGTCTGCCTGCTGTAGGCATAGACTCCGCACACAGTAATGTGGAAAAGATTGTCTCTTGTTTTTCATTAATTAGGCTGAGGACGAAAAATAAACCTTTATGACTGTCTGGTCTAAATACTTCAATTGTTGTGTGCCAATGTAGTTTAAAAAAAGACTGTTTTTTTATTAATTAGTCTGGGACAGAGGAAGTTGCTCACATTAATGTCTGATTACGTGTTAAGAAATTAAAGTGTCTTGGCTTTTGTTAATTAGTCTGAGTCATAATTTGTCTGTCTGATCTTTTAAGAGCGTGGTGTCACCTGTTAATGTGGAACAGATCATGAACGCAGGCTTGTCTGCTGAAAAAAAATTTAAATTATTATTTTTTTTATATTTAAGAGTTTGTGAATGTATTTTAATAGTGTTTTTGTCACATGGAATTTAAAAGTGATGTAATGTAGAGACTATTCTGAGTGACAAGTAGTATCATAAGTAAATTGGTGAACTGGTTTCCTTTGTTTTCTCAATTACAAGGTTTCTCCAATTGAATCTGTTCATACTTAAGATCAGTGTTTATTTAGTCATCTAGAATTGCATCCCTATGGCATGAATATGGAATCTGTGGTGTTAAATGATTAGAGTGATACTTAAAATGAAAGTAATCAAAACTCTAGATTATGAGTCATCTTGTTTAATTAACATTTAACAATATTTTTGCCTTAAAAGGTGACTCTCCTGATGGGCCATCTGCTTTTTCACATTAACCTAACTTGAAAAAACATGAAAGTAGTTGAGTGATTTCAGATGTGGGAAGAAATATCAAGACTATGTTTATGTTATGTCACATATGAGACATCCTGAGCAGGCCTCCATGAGTAATTCAGTTTGCAGATTTTTATTAGACATTCGGATATTCAGATGTATGCAAATGCTTGCTGTGTCAATGGTGGCATTTTTGCATTTGAAACCAATGTCGTGCTGCATCTGCTGGGAGGCAGTGGGTGAAGTGAAACAGTCTGAGTATCTTTAAGGGCAAAGGTCAAGGGTCAGGTCAGGAGAAGGCAGGGGGGAGGGGGGTGAAAGGTTCATTGTCACAGCAGAGGGGGTTGGTTTTGGTTGCTTGTGTGCCTTCTCCCATAATATTTCTCTCATACTAACCTTTTCTGCTCACTAACTATATTATTTTAATGAATTCAGTTTTATGTTCCTTGTTTTTTTTTTAAAGTGCAAATATATTTATGAAACCTTTGATAACTGACTGATTTGTTTCTCTGCACCTGCTGACAAAGCTACCAGTAAATATAGCAACTGGACATACTGATGCTGACTGCAGGAAGCCACAGATCAATACAGATAGCCAAGTCTCAGCACAGGGTTGGAGGAGGCTCCAAAAATGAAAAATCTGCATGTTGAAAACAAAAATGAGAACAAACAAGTGTTTTAAATACACATTTTTTGACATCCTAGTCTAAGAAAATATTCCAAACTGCAGTGCTCAGTGAAACTAGTACTTTGCTTAAAATCTAAGTCTTGAAGTCTGGACCATGAGTGTCAAATGTACAGCCAGCCAAAAGATCCAAAACAACACATTGGATGGCTTTTCAATGTTTGAAAATTTCAGTGAAGCAGGTCTTAACTTTTGAACTTTTCTCTGTGTTTCTGAAAAAGGAAGCACTGTGCTGACTGTCTCTAAGAGTGAATCATGTCGTGAAAGTCGTTCATACTGTATCATTCAAGCCAGATGTCTGAATCATCACCAGTTTTACAGCCTTCTTACTGACAAAGACCTTATATGTGGCCTGCCCTACCACACCAAAGCAAAGTTGTTAAGGTAGGTAGGCAAAGTGTTTCTTTGATTTATGACAGTAGCATTTCTTTTTGGTGACAGTAGCTTGAGTGAATATGGAAGATGGAGACATTATTGGGATTCCACATACTTTTCTGAACGTATCTCAGACTGTTTTGAAATAGATGGTTCATATGAAGTCAGTGTTTACTAAAACAAATGGAAAAATTTAGAGAGTGTTTTCTCTTCATTGCTGTTTTGCATTGATTCACTGATCTAGCCCACTTGAGATTAAATTAGGCTGTATGTGGTTCATGAAAGAGTCAAGACTAAACTTGGACTTGGATCAAAAATAATCTAAGAAAATGTTCTAATTAAGCACCTATGATTGTCAACTACTGGAGAGCATCTTACAAAAAAGACGAAAACATGATTAGATGATCTTCACCAAATGTGCAGAAGAATTTGAGTTACATAAGTCACCCCATATGTATTTTGGCCTTTTGTGTGCATATACCTTACATTATGTTCACAAGCAATCCGTGACGTAGATTTCACACAAAGACGTTTTGTGCGATGTTTACCATGAGTTGTCAACCAATCAGCTGCCCTGACTGCGAGACAGAGTCTAGACAATGGACACTTCAGTGTACAAAGCACACACATACACTCCCATTCCCCCCACCCACGCGACACAGACACTCATGACCGTGGGCTTGACCCCTGTGCGCACACACACTCAGACTTCCAGAGAGAACTGTGTCTGCCTCCTTTGCCCTGTGGCTCATAGGAAACAGCTGGGACCACGTCATTTGCATCCTCAAACACACACACACACACACACACACACACACACAGAATGCCACTGTGACTCCTCCTAGCTGTTTATATTGCTAATAATTATCATTACATTCAACCATTCAAACACATAGACACAAACCAAGCTCCACCTAAATACCAGTAACCCCCTCACTCTCTGACTGTCACAAACGCACATACATTTACACACATGCACACTGAGTGGATTGCAGTGTGTCTAGACAGAGCAGCAGGCTAGAAAAGCACACAGACAGCCCCTGTACTCTGCTTCAGATGCACATTAAGGATGTGATTCTAATGGTTTTAGGGCTAAAAGGTGAAAAAATAAAAGGCCACATGCACATCAAAACAAAGTTATATTACAATCCTGCTCTTGCACTGTAGCCAAGTCTACATCCCCACTAATCTGGCTCAGTCGGAAAACACATCTTTTCCTTTCCACTGTGGCCTTTTGTTCACATTCGATGGTGTTTTTCAAAGCCCCAAACAGATCTCCTGGTCTACAGAGCAGCTAAATCTGTAAATGTTGGCTTCAGATTTTTGATCATTGGAAAAATAGAAAAGTTGAGCTTGGGGAAAAGTATGCAACGTAAGCCTGCTTATGGTGGAATCTCTTAATTTTTTAGAAATATTATAAGGGGTAAGGGGTTTACCTACAAACTAACGTGCCCTGAGAATAGAATAGAATTGAACATATGTTGGTCAAACAAACAAGCAACCTGGGTGCTCTTCAGTCAGTTTTTTTATAGCTATGTCTGCACTGTTACAGACTGTAGAAAGAAAGAGGGCTTTAAATGGCTGGAGACTTCCACAGAGTGCATTTCAATGCATTTAAATATTTAATGTTTAAACTGTAAAAAGCAAGCAGAGGAAAAGTGAATTTTGGACACAAACATACCCCCCAAGTAAATAACGATGCAAATAACGGTGCAATGGTTTGCTAACATCATATGATCAAGGGTGTGTCCAGGGGGTCACATAGGGTGGCACTAGCCCATTTAAAAAATGTCACCACTTTGCAAAAGAGTTCAGTGTAAAACAAATTTCAGGCTCCTTTGTCAGCACTAATTTTCACTTAATGCCATTTGCATAAGGACGCAGAGCTGAACATGAACCTGAAGACTCTGCCCAATGTTTCTCCAAATTTCTACTCAGTGTTTATTTCTGATAAAATATTCTGATTTCCTACTGAAGAAAATTCCAAAAATGCCATTATTATTGCATTATATACATTCATCAAAACTATATAAGATGAAAATATTGTACCAGAATTCTTCAGCAGGAAAGATTGTACAAGTATAACTTTTTAGGCTAAAAAAAAGCTTTTTGAAATTTTATTTTTGGTCAGATTTAGCAGATATTTGACTGTTTCACGGTTCTGTATTTGCAGTTTTTATGTCTCAGCAACCATAAAGGTTGCTGGTTTGAATACTATCCAGACGAGCTGTTGAGATGGCTGTCAAGTTTTAAGACTTGCTTTTGGAAGGACTTTGATAGTTCTGCTGCCCACAAGTGGCAAAAAAAATCTGTGAGCTGAGCTTCCAGCATCTGTGGTGTCTCAGCCTGACAGCTGTTTCTGGTTTACGTAAACATATCCATTTTGAGTCCATTAAGGTCTTCGTGGCGGCCTTGATTGTGCTCTTCATGTAAGCATGGGGACCACAAGACTTGATGATGATGGGTAGGAATGAGAAAACAGGAAATTTAAAAGAAAACAACATGTTGCCTTAATCAGATGTACATGTCTGATGAAGGTTTGTTCTTTTTACTATTTTTAGTCATGACTCAGTGTCCATGGCATCAGACTTAAATTTGTGTTTGGCTACCCCACACTAAGTTCACAAGACCTTCTTTTGGAGTCAGTTGAAGTGAAAATTCAACTCGAAAGGTTTGAGGAACTTCTTAGAAGTTGGGGTTTTTTTGTCTCCTAAAAGCACCACAGTACGGAAGGACTCTTCTTACAGGAGATATAGGTTGAAATAGCTAGTTTCTTTAACCCCCCCTGATTCCCATCACACCTGTGCTGACAGATTCTTGGCTGCATCAGAAACACAATCGCTGCTCACATTGTGTCCACTAGCTTCCCACACCTTCCTCAGTGAGGAGACAGTAGACTTTGCCAGCTGGCATGCACACCTAAATGTGAGGCCCATATCATTTTGTGCTCTGGAGGCATGGAGCCAGTTTCCCAGCTTGTTTCCCATCCATCCATCCATTAAGCTTTCACAACACACACCCTCTTATGGTAAACATTTCTGACCCTGATGATACGGAGAAACATCAACAGCATTAAAACACTGTCAGCTGTAAGTACAGGGAAAATATCTTTGCTCTCTCGCACACAGATTTCCACGTGTATGTTGGGTTTTTGCCAGATGTCTCTTGCAATAAACGTTAGAGCTCCACAAGTCTACCACAAAATATTCAGACGGTGAAATATTTTCACCCTTTATTCACCCCTGCCTGCTCATTCTTTCCTTTTTATACTTTCCATGCAGTTCTTTGTTTCATAGACTTTGTTGCAGTCATGCTGTTTGGGTTTCTGCAGAAAATTGTTTTGTCTTAACTAGAGGTTATCTCATCTCTAGCACACACACACACACACACACACGCAAAGACACAAAAGCAAAGGCGTGTTGATTCATGTGGAGGATAAAGAAAGGACATGAGTTGATTAGAGGTGAGTCTTTAAGAAAGAAAGTGTACTTTCAGAAACCAGGTGTTTTTGAACGTTTTGGCCACCGGGCCACTCTCGTGAGGCAGGTGAGGCTTCGGTTTCTTGCTCAATGGCACCTGAATAGTAAAGGAAGCATTCAGGTATTCACTTGTTGCTGTTGTTGGATTACAGTTTATAAAGAGAGTTAGGGTGGTGTTGTTGGTCAAAGGAGGATAAGAATGTGTTTAGTCATCAAGTGGTTCAGTATTTCCTTAATGGAGCATGTTAATGTAAACAAAGATAATAAACTGTAGCATTTACATTATTATTCCACCATCAACATAGGTATTGGCATCTGTTACAATTCTACAATGAAACAAAAGGAGAGACTGCCTGGGAGGGGAATTGCTACTAACTTAAGAAAATTAACAAAAAGTGTGTTAGGATAGGATTTCTGGCTTTTAATACAACCACAAATAGTCTGGCTGCACATCAAAACCACAAAAAAGTCTCAGAAGACACTAAGGAAAATGGTAGAACTAGGGAACTCTTTCCCCAAATTATTTATTCTTAAAGCATAGATCACAAAACCTTACCACAGGCTGCTGCTTGTTAAATGACAACGTTTGCTGCTTATGTTTTTTATTTCTAAAAGCAGACCAAATATGTTTGGAATTTGGACTTCGTCACCTTGATCATGAGCAGATAAATGAATAAGGTGCCAAATCACAACAAACAGTCGCCTCAAGGCACTTTACACTTTACCCTACAGTAGTAAAATAGTTCATTATTGAGAAAAAAATATCTAATGAAAATAAGAATTAAGAGCTACTGAACAACCCAACTCCTTATTTAAGTCTTGGTTTGGCCTCCACCTCTTCAGCTGTTAGTGTGTAACTTGTCAGGTGTGTCATTCTTAAAAGAGATACACAGCTTCCTAACAAGTATTTTTTTTTAAAAAAAAGAGCTGTAAAATTTGTGAATTCATCAATACAAGTGACCTATTTTAGAATATATTCAGTCATCTGATTCATCACTGATATCAAAATATTTAATTGTAGAGCTTTTAGTGAGGCTGGGTACTTGAATCACATGACATACAGTATGAGCACAACAGATTTACGTGCACAGTAAATCATTAACAACGTTCTCAGTGTTGGCTTGCTTTCCACACACACTCACTGTAGCCGCAGACAGAAGTGCTTTTAATTCATTAACCATTGTTTATTAATGTGGAATTGATTTTCCCATGCAGACACAAAAAACGCACACAGGGTCAGACAGACATTGTTTTGTCTAGCCAGGTGTGTGTGTGTGTGTGTGTGCATGAAAGGACTGGCTGAGCGAGTTTTGATTTGGCAGCTGGAGAGGAACCACATGCCTGGCTCACACACACACACACACACACATACGAGCGCACACACATACACACATTTGCCTAGTTTTGCAGGCTTGATCGCAAACTCATTACCTCTATAACTGCTTTTAGCTTATCTTAGACATACACACACCTGCAGAACACAACACGTTTGTCCTTGAATATTTATTACACTAAATTCATGCCTCCTTAGTGACCCTTTACCACTGAAACACTGCTAATTTTTCTCAGTATTATTTATTTTATATTCTCCTAAATGCTTGAAAATTCACTACTGGTGGGTTATTGTGATACATTTAATGCTATGAGTCATTTTTGGATCTTCAACAAGTTTTTGGAGCATGGTTAAAAAAAATATTCTCTATTTAGGATATGCAAGTAAAATAATTTATAATCCTTTTGTCTGATAAAAGCAAACATTTGGTTTCTTTTGCTCTTTCAGCTTTTGGATGTAGCTGAAAATGTTTTAGATGTTAGAAACCCATTTATTGACCTAGCGCACTTACAAATTCTTGTTCACTAAGGTGACTGACTAAGATTAAACTGATAGTAGCTGAAATAATCAGTAACATCTCACCAAACATTTTAAAAAATCCACCCAAAGTCCCCTAACCATGTATACAGGATGCATCTTAATACAACTTAATACATTAAATCCTGACATTTCAATTCATTATCACCATTAATTTAACAACAACAGAAAATTAATCAATGACCATTTGGATCATTGAAGTCATTTCTGGCCAATAATCTGAAACATTTGACAGATCTGTGTTAGTTCTTACATTAACCGAATTTCTTTAATCTTCAGTGTTAATCAGACACCGTAAGACATTTGACAATGTTGTCTGGAGTCTAGAAAAATGTGACCGATTCTTTTTCTAATGTTTTATAGAACAAATGATTGGTTAATAAGCAGCAGTAATCTCAGAAGAGTCATTAGCTGGAGCTATAAAAGAAATATCGTGAACTGGCACATTTATCATATTGAATCACGTCATCTTGTGATAAGTTATCAACACACTGGTGCCAAATACGTTTTATTAAAGCATGCAGGAGCTCTAAACGGGCTACCCTGCCAATCTTAGGTCCAAGAGTAGCTTAAAGACTCCTTATGGTGGGGCTTATAAAATGAATGAGGGTAAAGTGAAGACCTCCTGTGGACTAAGAGAGGGGTGTCACTGTATTGTGATGTGTCACTGTAAACAATGTAGTATAATAATATCATATTGAAGACTGATCCTTGAATCTCAGCCACTAGTGTATGCCAGTTATAATATTTATGATATCGGTACTGTTCTTTTATGGCAGAAATAATAATTATGTATACTTTAATAAAATAAAATCATGATTATTTAACACAGTTACGTAGGACTATTGGCTTTACAAACACACCTATTTATTGAGCAGTAAAAACAGTCTTTAACAGGGGACTTTCTTGAACTTTAATTCAACTTAAAACTTGAGAATAGCAGCTGGAGGTGGTGGGAACACTGGGTTATCATGTTGGAAGTTAGGCCCAGACTGTGGGTCCAAGTGAGGCCTGTGGCTCGGCACAGATCCCCACATGGAGAGTGAGGGAGAGTTGAGCTGTCCTGACCTGAAGTGGGCCTGGCAAGAGACCATTAGCAATGTGGAGAAAAAGGCAACTCTAGGCAATCATTAATGATCCAACCATTAATGAGTCCCCTGCAGGTTTATCCATGCAAAGTGTGTTTCAACTCTTAATTCCCACAAGAGAGAGTTTGTTGATCAAAGGCTCATTTTCAGTTATTTGAAATAGAGTTGAACCAGTAACTGATTTTTTTAAAGAGGGGCAAAAAGGGCACAACTGCAAAGAAAAGAGGAGCGCTGAATTAAAAAAAACATGAATGAGGGACAATAATTATTTTATCTATGTAAGCTTGTAGATGTAGAATACAGAAAAGCCTAATCATACACGAAAGTAAATATGACAATATAACAGTAAACGTTGCTGTAATTTTGCTTTAATAGTACTGCTAAAGGGCACTTTGGCAAAAATTTGCCACTGCTGATAGTAGGAATTGAACCAGTAACTTTGTTAGCTAACCTGATGACCTGTAAATGTGTGTCTGTGTGCGCGCAGCCACTGATTGCACACTGTTAATGATTATTATTATGTCTAGTGTCACTTTGGATCAGATCCATTATAAACACACACGCGAATGTGACCTGCCCTGCGACTTTCTCGTCTCTTTCTCATTCAAATGAACAGTGTGTGTGTTTGTGAACGAAGGTCTATCTGTGTGCATGCGTGTCTGCGTGTGCGGGGGTGCGAGACGACAGGGGTAGTCTAGCTCCTTCTGGCTAGAATTATAATGAGCAACACACACATACACTCCCGCGCACGCACGCACACACACAGAGCCAGACAAGCAGCTGATAATGAGGTTTGATTTTCATATGTTTCAGACAGAATGCTCTGCAGGTCAGCTAGTACACAGAGGAGCAGTGTGTGTGTGTGCGTGTGTATTTGTGTGCATGTGTGTGTGTGAACACTGAGTGAATGATTTCCGGTCTCCTCGTTGGACTTTACATACTGTCACTTTTTCCATTGTTAACATTAATGGCTTTGCGTGTCCAGTACAGCACGAGGTGTGTTGTTTGCTTTTGTCTGTGCTTTGTTTCCATTTCACTGATATTTCTGATGTCAGCACAGCATGGATTCTATTTAATTTTTATTCATTTCCTTTATCGTGCTACAGCCCAGCCAGACTGCTGCAAACCAGAAAAAAACAAATATTCTTAAGACATGTAGAAACATAACTGTAACTGTGTTTGATTGATTGTGGTCAGGATAGTGTCTTTTATACAATTTTAAATCTTTTACTGTAATAATTTTGGTGTAATTGCTATAGCAGAATTTAAGATAAAAAAACGAGCTATATCTGTAAAACCTTTTGACAACAGATGCCGAATACAAGACAAGTATAATAAATACCACCCACATGCTGATGAGAGCTAGTCAAACAAACAACATGGTTATATCTTTTTAATAACAACTTCAAAACATGGCCAGCTTCAGAAAACAGACTTACGCATACATATCACAGAGAGTAAAACCAAAGTCAAGCCAAAAAGCCAATTATTTCCAATTACAAAAATTTATTAGTGGTATTGAAATTGCATTTTTTTAAAAATGTAAGTAAGCTAATGTACAATTCTGTAGCTCAGTATATTCACCATTGTCACAAAAGTAATTCTTCTTCCGGTATTTTTACAAGAAACTTCAGCTGTGAACTCGTATGACTTTAATCAGTTGTGTTGCAATTGTTTTAAGTGAAAACAACATAAAACATCAAAACACCAAACTTACTGATTAGTACGACCTGCTCAGTGAGAAGATCATGTTTTATTACTATAGCCTTTAATGCTATCCAAACACGTTTGTGTTTTATTAATAATAATCATTAGTATTCAGTTTCATTGAAGCTCTCATTGGTTCTTGTTAAATAACAAAGAATTTTGTATTTTATCATTCTTATTTTAAAAAAAAACAGAGTCAAATGTGTAATTATGATGGACTCTGAAAAGTCATTACAGTCTGAAGGTCAAAGTGTCAGAGGTCACAGCACTCATATTGTATTGGTGAGAGTTGGCAGCATGCTTTATGTGTTTCATGGTCAGGATATTTAGTTTACTCAGAGTCAGTGACCTACTCTCTGCTAGAGTTAGCATAGCTAGCGTTCCAGAAGGGACCTGCAATTTAACATGGGAGTTCCCTGGATTAACACTCTAAATTTAGACTAATGCTTCTCTGTCCTTCTTCCACTCCAGCACTCATCTATTCTGCAGTTCTTATGCTTATTACATATCCTCCAATTCTGTTTTATTTTGTCTGTAATATGGCTGTACTGAACATTTGGATAAGGTAGTTACTTACTTGGAGACTGTGAAATAATGCCCTTTATCACAATGGCAGTGATGGTTGTTTTGTTTTTTTCCTTATCCGTTTAATTTTAAAATTTGATATATGGACTGTGATATCAGTATTTG
Source organism: Tylochromis polylepis (assembly GCA_015107715.1). Classification (NCBI taxonomy): domain Eukaryota; kingdom Metazoa; phylum Chordata; class Actinopteri; order Cichliformes; family Cichlidae; genus Tylochromis; species Tylochromis polylepis. The sequence goes on along the minus strand of VVHJ01015483.1, from coordinate 7,652 downwards.
TTTTATTATTATTATCATTAGTATAGTACAGTGGTTTGACATAGTGAAACTCTATGCGTACCAAAATCTGATTTGTATGCATTCATTTTTTTACATGGAAAGAATCTCCATTTGAGATGGATTCAGGTACATATGTTGGCACATTTTGCTTCCTGTTACCTCTAACTTCTTCCTGGGTTCAAACCCAGGCAGGGCCCTTCACTCGTTTGCACCTTCTCTCCGTACTTGCACGTATTTCTCTGGGAGCTCCGGGTTCTTCCACCATCTAAAACAATGCCCTAGCCAGCAGGATCTGGTCCTCATTTGCAAAGTAGGCTTTGGGTAATGTAAAATTACACACTGTGCAAGTAGATCAGGTTTTACATTTTGTTAATTACACACACAATTGTCACACTTCTTTTGGACTTTAAAATGATTTTTGTGCTTCAGTCGGTCAGTCTATTGACAACTTTACTGTATTTCAATGCATCAGCTGTCAAATTCCTGTACTTACACTGCAACAGAAGTCCTTATCTAATGTTCCTGCTCTCACTAAAGTCTCTGTGTGTGTGGGTGTGAGTGTGCTCGGTTTCAGTAACACATGACTGTGTGTTGTACCAAACAAGACGTGATGAGAGTGAAGTTTCCTTTTTCAGAGCAAAGACTAATGAAAGATGAGAATCAGAAATGGGATGACGGTTAGAGGAAGATGAGGAAGGATGATAACTTACCCCTTCAAACATGCACACACACACACACACACACACACATGCACACACACACTCAGATTTCTGTCTCTATTTTCCCACTGTTGAATAAAGCAGTGGGAGTTTTATGGACCAAAGTTCCCACACTTGTTGGCTGCACCATGACTGTGACTTCCAAAGTCAATGGGAAGAGAGAGTGTGTATTATTTTGTGTCTTTCTTGTATGTATGTGTGGGTGTTTGTGCAAACCTCCCTTACACACACACACATTCACACACATACACACACATACACAGCTGTCTGTGCTATTTCTGACTACCCAGACTGTCGAGTCATCTGAGGACTGAGAAAGGGGGGAGGAATTAGCAAGCTCTTCTCTCTCTCTTCCTGCCCTTTTCTCCTTCCCTTTCTCCCTTTCTACTCTTTTCATCATTGATTTTTTCCTTTTCTTTTCTGGTTGCCTTCCTTCCTCTCTTTTCAGCTTTTCAACCTCATATTTTCCATCTCCTTTGCTAATATATTTCATGTCTTGCCTTCTTTTCTGCCTCCCTTCACATTCCCTGCTTTATTCCTCACTTTTCAACTTCTTCCCTTCCACTCCCTCCTTTCTTCCCACCATATTTTCTTCCTCCCTGTCTTCCTTTCTCCTACCACCCCTCCCTCCGTTCTCCTGCCCTCCCCACTCTCTCTCTCTGTCTGCACTCTCAGAGCCATCTGACTCGGCAATGACCGCTTATGACCTTTAGTTGAATGCGGGAGGAGGAGGAGAAGGAGGCAGATAGACTGAGAGCAGGCAGCGGATGACAAATGAGCTAATTGCTTTAGATTAACCATGGAGTGTCTGCCTGCCTGCCAGGCTTACAGCCTCCTCCTGTCTAGACAACACCACAGAGGGAGGGAAGCGATCAGCAGTCCTCTCTCATGCAACAATTCTGAGAAGTGAAAATGTTTCTTTAGCGTTGCACAAGGAAAATTAAAGGAACTGTAAATGGTTATTTAGAATTGTCCTTCCTTGAAGATAAAACACTGGGAAGACACAGGTCTGAACCTTGATCTTTCAAAAAAAAAAAAAGGCCAAGGTTCAGACAAAATATGCTGAATTTTAGTGCAACACTGTAAATCCTGCATAATTCAACCTGACACCATTTTTTCTGTGTCAGTCCTAATAAACGTGTCATTTGAGAAAGCACCACAGACTTTCTGTTTAGTCTCTAAAATGATGTAAGCTGTGCAATCACACTCAGGATGATATGAGAGAGGTCAGGCCTTCATTTTGGGCGATCAGTTAAGTTTTTATCGACAAACCAACATCAGAATCTATTTTGATGTTGTCATCTTTTTCTGGGATTATCTTTAATATGCTGCAACGTTCTGCCTTCACCAGAAAAACAGGATTTATTTTTTTTTGTGGCATAATGAAATCAAAAACTAAAAATGAAATGTAACTCTCAACTGACCAAGTGGGGTCCTGTTTTAAGCTCAGTCATGAAGTCAATCTTCTACTTCTTCAACTTTTCAGTTTTTTATCACTTTGAAAATATATGCATGTTTTCTAAAATCATGCACTAATTTTCAGTGTCTGATCTCTACAATGTAGCAATGAAGCATAGCTAATAGGCCTAGAATAGTAAGATGTGCTGCTGCAGAAGCCTTGAGGCAAATAACACCAAAACAACTAATGGAGACGAGTTGGAGATGCTTTTATTGCATTAAAATGATTAAAACAATTATACAGTACAATTCTTTATTAGAAGGTATCTGTCATAGATTAAGGAAAGAGGACAGCTATGATAAACTCAAATGGGGTCATTGGAAAAAATATTCCTGCATAAAAGACAAGGGGTCATAAATGAATCCTCTCGGTTATTGTGGTTGCTTGTCTAATCTGGCTGAAGGTTAAGTACCTGCACTGATTCAATTAGTCAGTCAACTGAAGATAATTTGAAACTGGATGAGTCATTTAAGTCATTTTTAATCACCATCATGTGACATGTGACACATGATGACATTTTTTTTAGTAAACTGAATGGTCTGCTTTGGACTACAGATCAGAACAAACAGGTGAGCTGAAAATATCACCTTAACTATTCAGGGATTAAATAAAAATGCTTTTGCACAATACACTTGCACCCCAGATGGCTAATGAATTAATAAGAGATTTTTTTTAGGCTCTATTTGTGTGAAATAAATTGAAGGTTATGAGTATGAGAAGTCCTCTTTTGGATCACAGTCCACTGTCCATTATTTAAAAACAAAAAGTAAAACAGTTTGATAAAGTCAACAAGGGTAGCTGTGTCTTTTGAAAGTTATCTGGGCAGAGGGATTTCTTTGACTTATAACCTTAATATTTGTCAGTGCAGCGTGGGCTGAGGCTTAATAAACCCATGAATGCGGTTTTCTGTTTGCATTTGGCACGAATACTCGGCGGTGCACATTTTAGTCTGCCAGGAAGAACTCAAATACACTAAAGCTTGATCATTGTTTGCCTATTTGTTTCATATTTCTTTTCTTGTCTCATTGAATGCAGACATATGAGCATGTAGCTGAGATTTTGGAGCCTATGCGGTATGCACAAACCTGTTTTTTGTAGCATACCACAGAAACAGTGTTATTATGTATCTTCGCTGGAGCATGTTTTAGCCTCAAGGATGTTTTTCAGCGGTGCATCTGCACAACACATTTGCTTTAAAAATAATTTTGGCATCCCAAAAAGGGTTCTGCGATTGAAAGAGAAGAGAAATAAGGATGAAGAATAAGATGACAGAGAGAAAAAAGAAGAAGAGGGAATGGGGAAAATGAGGTGGAATGGCTGCACATTTTAAATCTCAACGGGGGGGGGGGG
>VVHJ01015472.1:4292-15204 GCA_015107715.1 Tylochromis polylepis | reverse complement strand
AGTGAGTGTGTGTGTGTGTGAGTGTGTGTGTGTGTGAGTGTGTGTGACTGTGTGTGTGTGTGTGTGTGTGTCTACATAGGCTAAAAAATCTGGGCTGTTTTATTTCCATACTCAAACATGTAGCAAGAGTTCCTTGCCTAGGGAACAGTGGCAGATGAGTAATGATGGTGCAAGTAAGCTGTTATTATATTCTGCTTGAAAACCCAAAGAAACAGCATTTAAACCTTCAGGGCCATTCTGTTCAGCTGCTGCCATGCAACAGTTCAGACTAACCTACACGGATATTGCCCAATTGTGTGTTACAGCTCATTCACTACGAGGTGACAGCATCTCGCCAACCACGGAAAGGAAGGTAATTATATTGTGATGGATTTCACCTGCACCCCATGAAAATAACCCCGTGCATGTCTAAGCACAGCTGGTTTCAGACATCCCTACCTAAAACTCATTTCGCCATCATCGTACAGACGGGAATATTTTTTTCTGGGGTTTTTTGTGTCTTTGGCTTAAAGATCAAATTGCTTGTAGGCTGTTTAGTCAACAGTGAGGGCCGGCAACATATCCTAAAATCTAAAATGAAATGGAAATTTAGATAAGCTGGGGATCTTCAAGAGCAAGTGGGATCTAGATAAGAATTCCTCATCTTCAGTGTTTATAGGCATGGGAGTCATGGGTTACCGTTATCATTAATAAGAGGGTTTGAAATGAAGACTTTCCACAAGATCATGCTGTGCAGATTTGCCCTTAAATTAAAGGACAGCTTTCTGTGATGTAAAGCTATGCTGTAAATCCGCTAATAATCTGCCTGCAATTAACATGTAAGCTGATGAAATGTATACCATTTAAGCAGGAGGAGCATGCGTGGCAAAATCAAGGGTGGAGATTTGATGCAATGAAGATGGCCTGAAGAACCAGTGAAAATGTTTCAAAAATGCACATGAAAACAAATATACATATATATTCAGATTTTTATTTATATTTCATTTCTGGAAGGATATCTTGTACACCAAATATCCCGTTGGCAGTTAAGCGCATTCAATGTGTTTAGAAGCCAGAAACAGTCACTTGTTTTAACAAACACAATTACAAAATAAAGATAAACCACAAAATAATGAACTGCATGTATATAACATACAAAAGAATCCCATGCCTACTCAGTAGGTAACTTCAACATTCCAGCTCTTGAAGATGTAGATATTTACACTTCAGTTTTACAAAAATAGACTTTATAATTTTTATCCTTTTTTGCTTACATTCTGATAAAATGAAGCGGTGCCCTCGGAGCTCGTCCCTTCACTCCCTCTGTGTACATTCTGTAACAAAAATAGTCCCTCAACCATTAAGGCGAGATGCTGTGCATCGTCTCTCGCGCTCAGCCATGTCACACAATCAACAAGGCTTCACAAAAGGCACCAAATAACAGGAGCGTTTGTCTTGTTTAAGTTTTTTTCTAGAAAAAAAAGAAAATGTTTTTTTTTTTCCTTTTCTCTGTTTTTCCATATAACTGCGCGATATGTCACATGTGAGAAAGAGAGAAAGAGATAGTACCAGTGGATGATATTTACAAACAGAAACTAACATCACTCTTACTCATGCTTGAATACTTAAGTGCGTATTTTTTTTCAAACAATGTCGAAACGTATCACAGCATCATCACTACATAATAGAGAAAGTATGTAGAAAATATGGCCCTGCTCACTTCAAATTATACAATGCAAATATGCAAACAACTGTTCACATCAGTGGTACCAAAGAATGATAAAAACGAAACATGGCACATGTACAATATACATATATGATAGCTTATGTATATCATTCATTGTCTTTAGTACTGTGTGACCGCCTGCAAGGACGAACATGCCTCTGTACTGCAACTGCAGGCGATCTGTTTGTCCTGTGGTTATTGTGTACCTATAACAGAGACTCGCCAGTTTCTCTGTCTCCAGAGTCCCGTATGCACTTGAAGTGCTGCATTTGTTTTACAGAGACAGAAAAAAAAAATCCCTTTTCATCTTCTATTGTCTTTGCCCAATCCTTGACATGTGTCTTTTTCTCTCTTTCAGGTAAATCTCAAGATTCACCTAACACTGCACAGGGAGCAGAAAAGTGCTTTTTGGAGGGGGAAAAACAAAGTCCTTTTGATGCTGATTTCTTTCCCCTCAAAAAACCTTAAGGAAAGAGAGGTGCGGAGAGACTATAAAAAGTTCTTCTCTTTGCTCGTTCTTAGCAGATCTCGATTGTCCTTGGGGAAAGGGTGGTCTGCATGTCTGAGAGCGGGGTGGGGACGGGGGAGCTGTAGATGTTGGATGCCACTGACGAGGGGAAGGAGGAGGCCACCTGGGATTGAAAGGTGCTGGACATGGACACCGATGGGTAGGTGGTGGCGACGGATGGAGATGGGTAGGAAGTGTGGACGGGAGAAGAGTAGCAGGAGGTGACTGGAGAGGGGTAAGAAGACACTGGAGAAGGATAGGAAGTGATGGGAGAGGGGTAGCTGGAGGGAGGTGAGGCTGCTGAGACTGGGGCTGCTGTTACGACCACTGCTCCCGCCTTCTCTGCTTTCTTGTCCTTCTGCCGTAGGTGGATCTTTGTGTGTCTTTTCCTCTCGTCGCTACGGGCAAATTTGCGTCCGCAAATCTCACAGGCAAAGGGCTTCTCACCGGTGTGAGTGCGGATGTGTGTTGTCAAGTGGTCGCTGCGGCTGAAGTTACGCATGCAGATGCGGCACTGGAAGGGTTTCTGACCTGTGTGGATGCGGATGTGACGCGTCAACTCATCAGACCGTGAAAAGCGCCGATCACAGGTCTCCACAGGGCAAGCGTACGGCCTTTCGTGAGGTGGCGTCTTGCTTGGCCGGGTGGGGTACTTGCGCATGCGGCTGGGCTTGATTAACTGGGACTGGTAGACACTTTTTAAGTCCTGGGAACCAGTTTGGGTGGCAAAAGCCTTGATGGTAGAGAGAGGAGTCAGGGAGGGCTGGCTTGACTGACTCTGGAAGGGCTTTTGGTCAGGAGGGACCAGGCTGATCTCTCCCTGCTGCTGAGGGAAGAGGTAGTCAGGAATCATGGGCACAGGGAAGCTTGTGCTGCAGGTCTTGCTGTTGGGATAAGCAGGGGGTGGGTACTGCACTGTTCCGGCTGAGGTGGGAAAAGCCTGGCCCTGGTCTGGGAAGATATCAGAGTTGGGGCTGGAGTAGGTTGGGGCAGCTGAGTAGATTGGGTTGGGCTCGCTGTGGTGAATCGAAGAACTGAGGCTGGAGCTCTGAGATGAGGACGAGGAGGTAGAAGAAGGCGAGGAAGAAGAGGAAGATGGGACTGAAGAGGAGGAGGATGAGATGGTCTGTGAGGCTGCAGAGGAAGAGCTAGAACTGGGAGCAACATTGCTCATCAGCCCAGTGAACAGGCCCAAGATCGGCTCCGCCCAGAGGCTGTTGCTGCAGGTGGTGGCGGGCTCAAGGGTGAAGCGGCCTGTATAGGAGATGGGGGGCAGCCTTTGGGTTGGGTAGGTCTGCTCCACCACTGGCTTCTCACAGTTGAAGGCGATATCAGGTAACGTATCTGCAGGGAGCACAGAGAAAGCAGAGACATTAATCAAACTGTCAATATTCGGAGGGAGGGAGAGGGAATCCTGCCAGAGCAGTGGACAGTGTGTCACCCCTCTCTCCTGTCACAGATCAGACAGGTGCCCACACAGAGAAACACCCTCCAACTAAACTCTTTCCCCCCTCAACTCTAGAATTATGTCTATCTAAACGTCAACAGGAGCTGCACGCTTTCAAGACACATTGGCTCAAACTCTCGATCTTTCTTTTATTTTCCTACTTCCTGTCTTTCACAAGCTCGAGCACGCACACACACAAACACAGCATTCGGATTCCTAAAACCCATCAAAGAGCCAGAGGCGATTGATCACTGAAACTGCAGTTCAGCTGGTTTTGGAAATGCAATTTGAATTGAGCTGTAGAAGTGTCGAGCATGCGGTGGCAGAGCAGAGTCTGAGTCTTTAGAGACCCGACAAGGATGTAGAGCTATCAATAAATTAGTGTTAAGTAAGGTGCTTTTATTTCTCTGTATTTACTTTTAATAGAATATTATAATATTAAACAATTGTGCTCAATGAGCTAAAGGGGAAGACTGTAAAACTACATGCAGCAGACTTATAACTAAAAATCTTAAATGTCAAGTTAAATCAAGCATGACTGTTTAATATAGTGAAATAACAATAAACAGCAAACATAAATAATATTTTTATAAGTTGTATAGCTGTTTCTGTCAACTCTTTCTTGGTTCAGTGTAGCTCTGCAGTTGCGATCTAATGTTTAATTCAGTTTTAAAGCATAGACAACCAGAAGCAATAGAAGCAAATCTCCAGATCTTACCTCCAGCAAGGTGGTCATACTGGTCTCCTGGCTCCCCGGAGCCAAAACCGGCACCTTCTGGTGCGGACGCAGTGAGGAAGGGGGTCCCTGCAGAGCTGAGCATCATCACCTCCTCCAGCTTGGGGTAGTTATCCATGGGGGAGTGAGGGAAGCTCAGGGGCTCGGAGTTCTGCAGGGCTGGGAGAATCATCTCAGTCTTGGCTGCAGCCATCCTCTGCTGGTGCTGAAGCTGCAGGGCTGAGGCTGCGCTGGTGGCTGGTGTTGAGTGCGGGGAGGCTGGGCGCACGATAGCAGAGCGGTGCCTCGCAGGTGGAAGGAATCACTTAGCCCCGTTCAGGGAGCGCTGCACACTTCTTCTGATGCCGAGGAAGATGCAGCTTTTCTGCCTTTAGTCCGTGACTCTTGCGCTCCGGTGGTCCTGTCGTTGTCCTTGTTTCTCTTAGAGGTGAGTAAAGATCCACTTATCTTTTCGGAAAAAATCAAACGTCTCCTTTATACTCATTCCCTAAGATTCATCAAAATTAATCTGTTGATTAATTTCGATTTTTTGTAATAAATTACTTCTCCAATCAGGCTTTTTACCTTCTTGGATGGATGTTGTTTTGAGTTGACGTTTTACTTTTTAATGTGATTTTTCTGTCAGTGAGATCTATTTGTTTGTCTCTCTATCTCTCTCTAACAGTTGCTCTTGTGGGCTCTCAGGGCTCTGTATGAGCCGAGAGGTTTCCCCGCTCCTTTTATACTCTCTTGTGACGTAGATGTCCATATTTGGAGCAGAGGAAGCCCATATTTAGGCACTGCAGTGGAGGACACATGACGCTAGCCTGGGGGGGAAAACGGAGAGGAGAGACTTTATATTAAGCTCTAACAGTAAATTGTGAAGACAACGCCGCTCTTCCTCTGTCCCGAATCAATGTATCTTCATAGGCAAGCAGCTCGCACAGACAGCAGCATTATTCTTGCTCTCTCCCGGCCGTCCCATAGATTTGATTTGGATTTCCCATCTGTGCAGCAGGCAGCGCTGCTGCCGGAAAGCCCTGCTCCGCCGTGCCTTATAAGGTCGTGACTACATAAGGACCTATTCCGGTGGGTTTCCATTTCCCCTGTCCTTATTTGGAGCTTCCTGAGGCAACGCTGATCGCTGCTTGGCAGTGAATGAGAGACTGGAGTGCAAATCATGTCCAGCGCTCACAATAACGAATGTCAGCGACAGAATTACGGTCCTGTGTTTAAAAGCGCAGCTTAACTCGCGGTTCGCCTGTAACCATTCTGTGAAACAGACGAACTGCGCTGCGTGGACAGAGTTGGTGTTTAAACAGACGCGTCGAGCGAGCCAAAAACACGACGAACGCGTTTTAAAAACAACTTGCTCCACAATTTGGGTCCAAAACACGCAAAAACCCAAGTGCAAACACCAGCTCACGCGTGACTTTAACGCCCCTTTTTCAAAAACTACTAATATTTACAAGTTGCATGGGCATGCGTTTCTCTGAAAACTCTGCTTATTATATGTGTGTGTGTGTGTGAATAAAAAGTGGGGCAAATGAGAACATTTCTCAAGCAGCGGATTGAGAATTAGGAGGCTGCAAACTGCTGGATGGCAGCAAACTTCTCCTAAATTAACTTTCCATCTCTCTCGGCGGTGTCATTGATTAATGAGGACAGATAGGCGCGGATGCTGACGAGGTACGGGGCGATCTGTCTAATTGAGGGGTGTCCCCGGCTCAATATTCAGGGAATCTCTCTGCCACTCAGCGGCCTAATGGGCCGCGTTAACAACACTGCGCACAGCTGCCAGGACGCCTGCGGGATACCGATGTTACCCCGGCTGCTCCAGCTTCGGTTGGGGCTCCTGCACTCCTCGGTGGAAGCTGACGGGAAATCGATGTGTTTCCTTTGCTGCTGACTGGATCTATATGCGAGCAACCTTATTGGGAAATATCGTGGGCAGGAAACTTTGAGGTGGTCCGAGAGAAGGCGAGGGAGGGAAAGAAAAGATGCTGCCGGTGAATGTAATTTGATTTAGATTCAGGGTTTAGTGAATTAAAGGCCCTCGGACTAAGTTTAAACTGCCCCATCAGGGTGCCGCTGTCACAAGCATGCGATCACAATCAGACTGATTAAAAATCTGACATAGATCGATGGATCGATTGATGTGGTAGCAAAACAATCATTCAGGTACGCACAACAGGCTTTTGGTCTTTGCTGGATTGCATCCCCTTGCAGGCATTTTCCATTCAGCCTCTGGCAAATGTCTCTGTTTACCCCTATTAGAGTGATAGCAAAATTCTGTCATATATTATGGATGATCTGGAGCAGAGGCTCCTTTACAAAATCCAAATATGCCTGGAGTAGACGGCGCAGCTGGAGAATGTGTAATTCTGTTTATTCATCCAGATACTGTACATATAAATCTAATAAATTCTGAAGGTATGTGGCAATGCATAGAAAAAAATGCTGGCCTGTCACCGTGTGCACACACACAGTTAACGTTTGGATTTACATTCTGCTTTTCAGCCACAAGAATTCTCCTCCTCCATGGGCCTGTTACTTTGACGATAAAAGACCAGGAGACAGCCTACAGTGATGGTGAGTTACACAAAATGATTTTAAACGTGGAAAGGTGATGATACCAAATCTAAACTCCTGTCTGCATCCACCACTGCTGTCATGCATCAGCTACCAAGGTCGATAAATTTGTGGAAAAGCAAAGAAGAAAAGAGCAGAGAGCAGCAGATGAGAGAACTCATCATCTGATGACAATGTAATAAAATCAGGTTAGGGAAAACTCTCAGAAAAGTAATAAAGCAATAAAGATGATAAACAGTTCACACTGGTTGTTTGGGCCTCTCTTCACTCTGATGCATGGAGGGGGTGGAAGCCAGATGCTGTAAGGGCAGGAGAAGGAGAATTAGTCTACGTGTGTAGATGCTCAGGATCTGTGTGTACTTTTGCATGTTTGTGTATGTAGGTCAGCTGGTTTCTTCTCATCAGTGTGTTCAAAATAACTGCCCACACAAACCAGCTGGAGGAGTCCTCACCTGATCAAACTCCAATGAACTACGAGAAAAAAAAAGATAACTAACATTACACGCAACAACCATGCCCCTGTTCTCCCACACACATAAGCATATCCTGCACGAGCACTGGTTAATATTTAACCATACCCCAATTTGCAAGGAAAACACGAGGAAGTAGGTAGATGTGCCAAAAAACAAAAGATAGCACACGCATGAAGAGGAGTTGGAACAATAGAAGGACAGGGAAGGGAAGCGAGTGCAATAAGTAAATATGTGAAACTGAAAGAATCCCTGGCAGGTGTAGAAAAAGAGATGAAGAAGGTGGGAAGGAAGATAGAAAAATAGAAAATGAAAGAGAATCCTCTCACCCACGGTATCTATGTGGGAGCAAATATCAAGCTTTGTGGTGGCATTTTTCAGAAGCCAGTGCCAGGCAGTCAGTCAGGTAGACAGGGCAGCCAGGCAGGCAGGCAGACACTCCCACTCCTCCGTCACATCTCCTCACCTCCTGGGCTGCCCACACCGAGCCGTGGTGCAATCCCTCCCCATTAGCATACAGGTGTGCTCCCCTGATGGGCGGACCAGGATTAGAAGGTGGGTGATGACAGCTACTGAAGCCTGGATGTTACACAATCTGGCAGAGGAGACACGAGGGTGGGAGGGGTAGTGTAATGACAGAGAGAGAAAAAAAGCAGGTCCTGGTTATTTTGGAGCACAGGATCATAGTTTCATAGTTTTATTTGAGCATGTGGGAAAGTGTGTGTGTGTGTGTGTGTGTGTGTGTGTGGGAAGGGGGGCGATTTTTTATTATGATAAAAATTAGATGTGGCCTGGATGTGTTATATACACAGCCAGAGTTGATAATTAAATGGGAGAAGAGCGGAGGCCTGATCGTCTCGGGCAGAGTGACAGGCTGAATATTAGCCCATAGTCACACAGTGATGGGGAGAGAAGCTGAGAACATGATAGGAGGCTATTTGATAAATGTCATTTTTCTCTCAAAGTTGTTTTAAAGTGACATCAGCAAGAGTATGCCTCCCTGACCTTTTTTTTTTTTTTAACATGTAGAGAAAATTTGGACTAATTGACACACGTGACAAGCCAAATGGATCTAATGGGATTCTGGAAACTGCTTTTTGGGGAAGACATCCAGCAACGTGTGTCTGTTTAAATACTTGACACCGTCACTCTGTGCTCCAGTCATCATAAACCTTGGCTCACTTACTGAAATCTAACACAGCCCATGACAATACAATGCAGAAGATTACAGCACACCACCTGTTGCTACTCTGAAGCAGTTATGCATCCCCCCCCCTCTTTTTTTCAGAGGACTCCAGGAATGCCAGTGTGGAAGGAAGGCTTTGTGTTTAGCGGTGAGACTTTAAGATCACAAGTTTTCTTTTACTATGGGAGCTGACCTACTAAAGCTTTAGGCTCCAGTGATGTTTGAAAAACAATCTGCTCGCTCTCTCAGTCAGTGCAAGCATCCCTCCTTGTCATATTACCCCGCAGGCTGTGGAGCAGGAACGGCTGTGGTGTATCATGGAGAAAGAGAGCAGTGGCATCCAATAGCTGCTCCATCTTCATATCCGTCTGCTGCTGCCTCGTGAAGGTGGAAGGTGACAGAGCGACAATTACCAAAAACATCACACAGACCCCCTCCCCCTCCCAACTCCGTCTTGTGTCCCAGAGGTTGTGTGTGACTCACCGAGTCCCCAGCTTGTTTGTTTGATGCTTGTGACAAAAGAGCTGACCCCTGACCTTTCAGATCTGGATGAGTCACCGGTAGCACACTGGAAGTCGGGGCTTCCCCACACTGTGCAGCATTCACAGCAACGGGTAACATTTAAAGGTTGCTACAAAACGCTTTCTTGTGCCATAATCCGTGGGTGACCCCAGCATGCTGACAGGACCGATGCATACAAAAAAACAGGTCAGCTCAGTATTCATCATCCACAGTGATGAGGTTCTTTTTGATGAAACGTTATAGACTCGAGAAGCTTGTGTACATTAGCTTTTCTGATAAAAAATAAAAAATAAAAAAAAATTAATGACTACTGATTCTACTGCTTGGAAAAAAAAATCTATTCAAAGTAATATTGAACTGAAAAAAGGCACCTGTTGTGCTGTTATTGACTGTTGTGAGATCTGATCCAAATAACCTTAGCAGAAACTGTAACTGAGATAACAACTGAAGGTACTAGCATTTGCTGAGGTTAGCATCTATACTGCAAATGTCTGCTGATAGCCTTTCTTTCTCCTTTCCAGTGTTAGAAATTGACCAAATACAAATGATTTCAAAGTTAAGTTATTTAGTATAAACAGCACACTTTTTACTATGCACTCTATTTTTTTAAAAACTGAGAAACCTTTGTTAATTTTTACTTGTTAAACCGTTTAAAATGTACCCATCCTCTTCAGTTGCTTTATGTTAGGCAGTTTGCAAAGAAAGAAACCACGTAGAAACCAAATTTATTTCAAGTTTACTTCACACACTGGGTTAAAACTCCTCATTCTGGCTGATTAACTGAGCTGGCTGGAAGTGCTGCTCACAGTGCTGACGTCTTCACATGGGCAGAGAGACAGACAGGAAGAGACGGGGAGCGAGGGAGGCAGAAAGATGTGGCCTCAGCGTCCAGACTGAAAAGCAACTGATTTGTTTTCTTTAGTGAAGATGTTTGGGCGTGACTCGTGCGCACACGTACTCACAGCAGACAGAAAACAGAGCCGTTTTCATTCCGCTAAAGTCTTCGGCTTTTTGTCAGGAGTCTAAACTTTGATTTAGTCCACAGTCTAACAGGGCTCTGCCTGGCCACATCTGTTTCTGTGGAGGAGACGCTTTATGCAGCGTGGGTTTAGTATTGCATCAGACGGCCACACCGTCATCCCGCTCACTCCATGGACGTTCACATTTATTGAGAGAATGGCAAGAAAGGGGAGACGGTTTGGTTTTTATCTTCTCCTTTCCGGAAACAAGAGCTGTAAACACATCGCCTGAGCTACTGAAAATTTGGTAAACTTACCCTGAAATCACACCCATCTCTCAGTGGATGACCTCTCTAAACCCAGTGTCATGCAAACAGTTAAAGCACACGCACGCACGCACGCACACACACACACACACACACACACACCTTTAAGTTGTTCTTCAGAGTTTATTTGAGTTTTTGAGTCAGATCAGAAGTTGCCAAGACAAATAGTCTCCTTGAGTCCGATGGCCAAAGCTGTTTCCAATAACTTGCTGTGAAGTGAAAATGACAGTCAGCGAGAGAGAGAGAGAGGGAGACACAGACACATCCGCTCAGGTGAGAGTTATTTGTTTTTCGTGTCGAAGCAGAAGTGAAGTGAATGAGTGGAGAGGGTGAGAGGCAGGGAGATAAATGAGTGAAGAGAGATACAGAAGCAGAGGAAGTGATGGAAAAGAAGAGCCAGAAAGCGACAGAGAGTGAAAGCAACTGTTAGTGGGTTGTTGACAGGTGAGCCCGAGGGCAGGTACGACAGGCTGATTCAGGTA
>VVHJ01015468.1:6774-23494 GCA_015107715.1 Tylochromis polylepis | reverse complement strand
TACAATTACAAAATCGATCATCGACCTGCGGCCTAGAGCATCCTGGTGCCACGTGCACTTATGGACACTCTTGTGCTCGAACATGGTGTTCGTTATGGCCAAACTGTGGTTTGCACAGAAGTCCAACAACAGAACACCACTCGGGTTCAGATCTGGGAGGCCGTTCCTCCCAATCACGCCCCTCCAGGTCTCGCTGTCATCGCCCACATGGGCATTGAAGTCTCCCAGTAGGACAACAGAGTCCCCAGGCGGAGCACTCTCCAGCACCCCACCCAGGGACTCCAAGAAGGCTGGGTACTCTGAACCGCCACTCGGCGCGTAAGCGCAGACGACGGTCAGGACCCGTTCGCCGACCCGAAGGCGCAGGGAACAAACCCTCTCGTCCACTGGGAGGAACCCCAATTACAGGCAGCAAGCCGAGGGGATACTAAAATACCCACCCCAGCCCGCCGCCTCTCACCAGGGGCAACTCCAGACTGAGACCAGCCCCTCTCCAGGAGACTGGTTCCAGAGCCCAAGCCATGCGTTGAGGTGAGCCCGACTATATCTAGCCGGTACCTCTCAACCTCACGCACCAACTCATTCCATGTCCCAATTGCAAGTCTTGGTAGCCGGGGATTGGTCCGCCAGGGCCTCCGCTCCTGGCCGCCGCCCAACTCATACTGCACCCAACCCCTACAGCACTTCCTGCGGGTGGTGGGCCCACTGGAAGATGGGCCCATGTCCCTTTTTCGGGCTGTGCCCGGCCGGGCCCCATGGACTAAGGCCCAGCCACCAGACGCTCACCCTCGGGCACCCTCCCCGGGCCTGGCTCCAGGGCAGGGCCCTGGTAACTCTATCCCGGGCAGGGTAAACTGTTCCCCTCTATGGTCCTTTCATAGGGGTCTTTCTGAATCGCTCTTTGTCTGGTCCCTCACCCAGGACCAATTTGCCATGGGAGACCCTACCAGGGGGCAAAAGCCCCCAGACAACTTAGCCCCTGGGATCCCTGGGACACACAAACCCCTCCACTACGATAAGGTAGCGATTCACGGAGGGGAGGAATGATCCTGTCAATGAAATCACTGAATGGGCTCAGAAACGCTTCCAGGCATCACTATGAACACAGCTCACTGTGCCGTCCACAAATGAAGGTCAAAGCTCTGTTATCCAAAGAAGAAGCCATATGTGAAAGTGAAATAACGCAATGTCCTGTGCAGTCTTGGTGACCCCAGTTCTCCTGTCATTTGGTCCACTTTTGATGTCTTCTTCCAGCCATCTTCCATCTCTGTTCATTGGAGACCCTCATTGGTAACTTCCACTGAATATAATTTAACCTGACTTCTCCAACCCTCCAAATGTTGCTGATATTTAGTTTTTTGTCTTTAAGTCTAAAGTTGTAGCACAGCTATAGGTTTTAGTTTTTCCTTTTAACTCTGCTAAACCTCTTATTTCCTGTTTTTCATTGATGTTTGAAAACTAAACTTCATTGTAACACCCAGGTGAGCAAACACACTGAACATTGTATTGGAAATGAAAGAATTTGGACAAGTTTTGACTGTTTTAAAAAATAAATAAATTTTAAAAAAGAAAAAAAAAAAAAAAAAAAAAAAAAAAAAAAAAAGAAAGAAAGAAAACCATTAAAGTTATTGAATAAAAAGAGAAAAACAGAGTTTCTCCTTTTATAACACCAATTGCTTTGAGCAGTGTAACACACACAGCGCACGCCGGGATTTTGACAGCTCCTGTGTGTGTGCCCTTTGATTGATGAGCCTGATTCCAAATGTTTTTTCATCCAAATCAGTGGGAGTTTAAGTGCCTCGTGCATGTTAATATCAAACAAAACATTAGCCCGAGCGGCGGTCCCGGTGTGAACTCCCTCTCTGCTGATTTCATCACTCATCTCTGCGAGGCGCCACATGACTCCGGGACACGCTGGGATGGAGGGAAGAGAGAAAGGCGGTCGGCAGTAGAGGTTGATAATTTTGCACACATGCTGTTTGGAGATTTCTGCAACTCTCTGTGTAAGCTGTCGGCTTGCACATGTGACTGAGGTCAAAGGGTAACCAGTCAAGTTCATCCGAAAAGAACCGTCTCCAAATATGGCAAATGGGGAGTCTGTTATAACCTTACAAATGAAGACAAGAAGTCATAAAAATGCCCAACAGTCACAGATATGAAGGTCAGAGCTCTCAGATGACTGACAAGCTGACAATAAAATGGAAGACGAAGGACCTTTGCATTACACCAATAGCAATTTGCACCGCTTACCCTGTAGCACCAAATGCATCACATGCATGAATTTTTGAGATCTCTACATCAGTGTATTTTTTTTCTGAAAAATCTGAATAAAATGCACAAAAATCCTGGATGTGGCAAAAATGATACAGATTAAAATTCATATATACAAATTAATATTTGTTTTATTTTTTCATCAAAAGGTTCAGTAAACACTCCAGATTTAAAAAGACTTTTCTGGCAATTTTCTAACAGTTATATTAAACACTTAAAACAAATTAAAATTTAAAGTAGTCGATACAAGCACATCAAATAAAAGAATAATTAGAAAATCGATGCAATAGTACCACACACACACACACACACACACACACACACACACACACTATAACTTACAAATAAAATGAGGCTTCGGTACTGTGGAAAAGTGTTTGCCCCCTCCTGACTTCTTTTTTGTTTTGGGGGTTTTTTGTCACATATTTGTCACACTTACATGTTTCAGATTATCAAACAAAAATGTAATATTACAACCAGAGTAAATACAAAATGTAGTTTTTAAAATAATTTCATGTATTAAGGATAAGGTGAAAAAAAAAGTCTCCCACATCAAATAAAACATTGACTCTCATTCCTGTTCCCATGCTCATGCTGATGAATACCTTCCAGCTCAAAGCAGTGCTTCTCTTCTGTTTGGCTCTCTCTGAATGATCTGTCTGCTATATCTGTGGGAAACTGAAGCACTCCACTGCCTCTGTTGGACTCTGTGCAGTCTGGGGACAAAGTAACCACACCATGATGAACCATGATTCCTTTTAGTGAGCAATAACTTAAAATAATAATTTTCTCATCAGTATCTGATATGACTGGTGTCTTCTTTACAGCGATGCTTCAGTTCCTTGAGGTTTACAGGCATTTCCCAAAAAGTTGATTCTGTTCATCTGGACGTAGCGTTTTCAGTGGGAGAAACATTTCGTCACTCATCCAAGTGACTTCTTCAGTCTCAGCTGACTGCAGGTTTCCCCAACCTTATAAACAGTACATTTGGACAATAACTGAAACCAGCCCCTGTTTTCAGTTATTGTGGCTGTTGTTTCAGTCACTCACCCAAGTGACTTCTTCAGTCATTTGGGTGAGTGACGAAATGTTTCTCCAACTGAAAACGAATCAACCTTTTGGGATCTACTTACCTGGATGATTGAGCATGCATCAAGACATTTTTACAGGTATTCGTTTCTGCACGGCTCTCTTAAGGTCCCACTCCCACTACAGCATTTAAATCAACTTAAGGTCTGGACTCTGACTGGACCATTGCAGCACCTCCATTCTTTTCTTTTGCTTGCTTGGGTTCCCAGTCCTTTGGCTACAAGAAGAAAGCCAAAGTCATCAGGCCTCCACCACCTTGCTCACTGTTGGTATGAAGTGTTTGTGCCGATATGCTGTGTTTGGACAAACATCTCCACTTTGATTTTGTGTTTTGTCTGTCTGAAGGCCATGGTTCCAGAAGTCTTCTGGTTCATTCAGAGTCAAATTTGCAAACTTGAGCCGTGTTCCCTTCCAAACAAGCCATACTTCAGTCTTTTTCTAACTGTACTGTCATGAACTTCAACATGGTGGCTGAGGCCTGCAGAATCTGAGCTTGAAGTGAATTTGCTGAGAAGATTATGTTACCTCATACAATACCACAAAGGCTGGATCTTAGTGATCTAAGAAATTCAAAACTATTAAAGCATCAAGATGCACAGAGTGGATGACAAAGGCAGGAAGTCAGGCACGATAATATCAAAAAAATCTGGCCAAAATAAAAGACCCGGTAAAGACCCAGTGATACACATCTGGCATTTTTGACAGATAACAAGGACAGTTTCTCCTTTCCCTGCTTCACCTGAATTATGCACAACTTTAAACCCCAGTAAGATTTTAATAGTGAGTTTGGTTAAAATTCACACCCTGAATAGTTGTTATCAGGCTGTACACACGTTTGTTTCTGCTGTTCTGTCCTCATAGACTCCCATGAGGGGAGGCCGGACTCACTTTTAGAGCCATCCATGAGTGGCCAATAGAGGGACTGCATTTTTATTTTAGCATGATTTCATCATTCAGCTTCGATTTATTTTTTTCTTAACCTTAACTGGTTAAATTTGGCCTAAATCTAACCAAACAAACAAACAGATAAATGAAGTGGACTGTAAATGAAAGAAAAACTCAAATTTAATCCCAGACAGCACTCAGAAACTTGCTGCACCAGTATTTTTTGCACGGCTTATATTTAACGCCATGTGTTTGTTAGAATTTAAATAACACTAATATCATTGTTTACAGTCGATGTTTTGTGTTAAAACTCCTCCGAGGTCAGCTTTGAAGAGGCAGCCTCTTGTCTTTTACCAGAAAAACATCCAGCCACTCAGTGTGGATGAGCAACTGGGAGCTGCCATTAACTCCCCACAGCTCCATGAAAGAAAAGCCGCATCTGAAATCGGTCTCTGAGTAGAAGCAGAGGGCTGGAGAGCTACTAATGGCTTGATGTGGCCCCCTCGCTGTGTTCATTTCAGAGCAACCCAAGCTCATCCTATCCCTACTGGGCAGATAATGCAATTACACCCTCGCATCTGCAGGGGGCTCCCTCTGCCTCCATCTCCACCTCTCCTCTGTCACTGAGTGTGTGCGGTGTGTGTGAGCAGAGAGGTAGGAGCTGCGACTGGTAGGTCTCATGCTCGAGATTTAAGTTAATCAATCATCGTGCCGCCTTAATGACACCCTGCTGCTTCCCTAATGTCTTCTGGCAGAGGCAGCCTGCCGCTGGCATGGAGCTCATGCCGGCACACATATGGTCGCCTCGAGTGAGTGACAGGACCCCTTTCATGTGTGCTGCCCTGCACGCCGGATGCCATCAGCCACATACAGCCGCAGGACTGAAATGGTGCTAGAGGAAGGGCGGGGAGAAGGAAAGAGAAGGAAGAAAGCGATGAAAACAGTGGAAGAGTACACGGAGCCCTCCCTGAATGTGAAATGTGAAAGTGAAACTCACAGCTTCTAATGCTGTGAAACCAACATTTGAAGAGGCTGGAATGAAATTACAGAACCGGATTATTTCTCAACTTTTACAGACAGAAAACAAGCAAATAAAGAAAGAGAAAGTTCAATTAGAGTTAAACACATGAACCAGAAAGCTGAAAAAGAAAAATAGGAGGAGCTCTCTGATTAAAGTATGTCTTAAAGCAGCTCAGGAAACCATTACATGAACATGTTTGCCACAACAGTGATGAGACACATGAGTTTCTTGGACCACCTTTAGCTTTGATTTGTTTCAATAACCTCACGCAATATCAACATTGATTTCAATCTGGAGTTGCAGTAAGTTGTCACTAAGGTCCTGCATCAATGATGGGAGAGTCACACCGCTGTGTAAAATCTTCTCCAGCACATCCCAAAGACTCTCAGAGGATTCAGGTCTGGACTCCGTGGTGGCCAGTCAAAGTATGAAAATGATATCTCATGCTCCCTCAACCATTCAGTCACAATCCGAGCCTAACGAATCCTGGAATTGTCTTCATGTCCCTGCCATCAGGGAAGAAAAAACACCATTGATGGGAAAACCTGGTCACTCACTGACCTCATGTTTGATCAACTGAAGCAAACCCAGATCCCCACAGGCTGGGGCAGTAGGCATCAGGAACGATAGGACCATCACTTCATCTGTCTCTTGCAGATGCAGGATCGGTAACCCACTACTGATCTTGTGAGTTCTCACATAAGCTGTATAAGGGAACTTTACAGTCACTGGAACCGACAGGTGAAACCTTTGTATCATGCAAGATATTGAGGCGAAGTGTGAGTGGAGGTTGACATGCCTGGGAAGGGATCTCAAGACCGTGTTGTAGGTGGCTGATAGCTGGTGCCGTAAGCCACCACTTCAGTTGGTCGTTCACGCCCTTCTTAATCCATCTGCCTTCTCGGTCCAGAATGTGAACACTGGCATCCTTTACTCTTTAGCCCCAGAAAGCGGATTCTGTTCATCTGGACAATGATCGACTTCTTCAGTGAAGAAATTTCTTGGATGAATGGGGAAAGGTTTCTCCCACTGAAAACACAACGTCCAGATCAACAGAATTAACTTTCTGGGATTTCCTTAGCTGGATGATTGTGCATCTATCAAGCACTTTATCCTTTAGGTGCAGATGTAAGGCTGGTCTTGCCCTGTTGAGGTGGTTTTTCTGTGTTGTGCCAGGCATTTGTGTAGTGGCTGTTTGTTTTCTCCTATGCAAAGGTCTGAGCACTCCTCACCGCACTATGTTGTTCAGCTTGTGTTTGGATGTTTTGTCCTTCAGATGAATCAGTTTTTGTCTGAGGTTGGTGCACCTAAAGACAATGACCTGGATGACTGAGAGCCTACACCCACATCCTTAGTTGTTTTCTGTGTTTGATGGAGCCAGTAATTTGACCCTTTTAGTCTGGGACCCAAGACTTTAAAAGTTCTTTGTTCCTTTTGTTTCTGAGCATTATCTGTGTCCTTTGCTACTTTTTAAAATTAGGTTGTCAGTATTGTTTATATTTGTGTTTTATGTGTTATACTTTATTCAAGTCTTGCATTTTAGGTCATCTTTGATTTGGGGTTGTGTGTGTTTGGGTTAGTGTTTAGCTTGCTATTGATATGACTTGCTTTTTCCATTTTGTTCCTTCTACCTCTGTGTGTTGTCTTTTGTCTTTCACAGTTCCCCATTTTCCTCTGACTTCTCTTTGTTAAGTTAATCTTATTTCCTGTTTTATTTTGGTGCCAGTTTGTTCTCTTGCATTTTGGTAGTTTAACTTCCCCTTGTTCATTGTCTATATTTTTTTCAGCTGTGTTTAGTTCCCCACCTATTTCCTCTTCCCTGTTACCTCTGGTGTATATATATCGTTTCAGTCTTCCTTTGTCCTTGGTTGTGTTTTCTGCACACCCATGTGTCTCCTAACTCTAGGTTTCTTTTAAGACTTTATAATTCCTTTAAATTCACTTGTGTCCTTCATCCTGCATTTGAGTATCGCAAATTAATCCACATCATCACAGCCTTTTCTGACAGAATGGACCCAGCAAATACACACGAAATTATGCAAACAGATACTCTGAAAATGAACAAAAGGAAGGACATGGCTATAAATATACAGAGAGAATACAAGCAGAGCATGATAGGAACCGAAAACACAGAATACTAATTTAAAAAAAAAAAAAAAACATGAACCCTGACTTACACAATAAACAACACTTGAAAACCCCAAACCTTGAAGAGCAAATAAAAATAAACACAAATCCAAAACTTTTTCCTCTGTTCCCTGCTTTCAGTTATTCATTTTCTCCTTTACTTTGGTAATTATGTGTCTCTGGTCTGTTTAGTTTTACTTCCACCCCTGTTAGTCTTTATTGTCTACACCCTGATTAGCCTTCTGTGTGTATAAATAGTCCTGTCTCCCCCTTCCTTCATCTTAGTCAGCCAAGGGGGACTTTACTAAGGAAGACTGAGTTTGTGGTTTCCCTCTTGGCTTTTTACTTTGTTTTGCTTTTGAAAATAAAAGGGTTTTTTTTGTTTTTTTACTCAGTCTGTATTTGGCTCCAACAAGCCATCTTTGATATTCAATCCAGAATTCTTTGAGCATGATGTCTCTGCTGCTGCTTATATCTAACCTGTGCAGTGATATGCAACCTCTGAAATTAAATATAATTAAAATAAACCTAACCTTTAAACTTAATCTTTCCAGTTTATCAAATGTTGAAAGTAAGCTGTCTTCTTCCTCTCTTTCTCCATCTCTGATATTACCACACATTAATCTTTTTTGTCTCTCTTCAAGTGGGCAGTTTGTGTACTTGCTAATATGTTTTAGCTTTTTCCAATATTGGATTTGAAATTATCTACTACTTATAAAAAGTTACTGAGCTAGCCCCATATACATTGTTGGTGTCTGGACACATTAGCACACGAATGGGATGATAAGGGATAAAACTGTGTAGGCGTGACCACGCGGTGACTCACCTGCCTCTGTCTCATCACCTGGAAGGACTGCCGGGCTGCAGCACCATTAAGAATGAACTTGGTTGGCATCATTTTGTATTAAATTGCCCGTCAGATTTAATCACACATTAAATGAAGGTGCCGAAAGACCATATGGGATCATTTTGGCAACAACTTTAACACCTGGGACTGTATATACTGGGCAGTGTGACTAGATAAGTGAACACAGGTGAGACTGAGGAGGCCAATTAAAAAGGAAATGTGGAACAGAAAAGGTGATAAAAGCAGGAAGTGAACCTCACAAGGATGTAAAGTGAGCCAGAATGAACTTCAAGCAGCATGGGCATGTGGTGGCCTGAACCACATACTAAATCACCTGTTTTACTCTAAATGGGACCAGATTTTACAAAAATAAGCATCATGTTATATTCAGTAAGACTTAAAACTAGCCTTTGCTTAAAACTTTGCAGAAGATCAAACAGGTGAAGGGTTTTCTTTACGCATATGATGATGTGCTCCTGACCTGGAGACTGTGAGAATACAAAGCATGCATCAGTATTTCCACACTCCACAGAGCACAGCCACACCAAAAACAGCAGCACTGTCACATGGAGAAAGACTCCATGTGAGGTGACATTTATCCCAGTCTGACATGGCATTTGCCCCCAAACACTCCCTGAACCCAGAATATCATCACATCAGTGTGAAGAGCCTTTGGAACTAGTTCACAGTTAGTCCTGATGAGGCCCAAACCTGGCACAGCTCAGACCATCCACCTCTCATCCATACAGATCATCACCATCAGCAGCAGTGGCGGCAGCAGAGAGCTGGGAGTCCATTTGCATGCAGGCGGCTGCAGGAGTCGGAGGCCCATCTGTCCACTGGAGCGCTTTCTAATTTATGTTAGTTGTTGTTGTCAGCGTTGTCTTCACACCCTCCTCTTCAGTAGAAGTGACGGCGAATGAGCTCTGGAACTAAAAGAGCAATCCATCATCTGTAAAGCTCTGCTCTGACAGTGCACACAGACTGCTATAAGGCTGAGGGGAGTGAAACTACGAGCCCAGAGTGTTTTCACATAAACACACACACAGCAGATATACATGCATATTAATAAAGCCTTCCTCTGTTGGCCTCATGTAGAACATCCATAAAACAAATCATCCACATTTTCAGTTTAAAAAATGTAGTTTATTAACATAAATAAGATTATAAATTTAGCACTTCTTAAGTTATATTTCATTTTCACATTATATTATAAAATATGTATTATATAGATTATTATATTATAAAATTATATTATTTAAACCCACTTTCTGCCACCAGGCTTCTGACTTGCTGGACTGTTGTAGGTCACTGACGTGAAGAAGCCATGTCTTATTTCTTTATATTTTGCTAGGAAAATGCATGGGGAATAGATGCAATGATTTCTTGAAGCCTGTTTGTACAATTCTTGTGAACTTGCACATAAAGCACCGCAGTGAGCACCTTTATTCTTCGACACAGCCTGATCTCTAAGGCAGCTTTTGTAATTTCTTTAAGTAGTATCAGGAATAGTTCTCCAGGCTTCTTTAAGGACATTCAAAGGATGTTTCTGCCTTTTCTTCTGTTCTCTGTCAGGATCGTCTCACGCTGCCTCAGTAATGTTGAAGGTCCGGGCTCTGGTGTGTTTTTACTGCACTGGCAGTGTGTGTCAGATCACTGTCATGCTGAAAAATGAAGCTGTTGTCAATCAGACACGTTCCAGATGGTTCTGCATGGTGGATCAAAATCTGCTGGTACTTTTCTGCATTTATAATTCAGAAACACAAATGATGCGTTTCTGTGACAGGCTGCTAGTATCAAAGTACCTAAAGACTTCTTAACTTTAGGTTTAAAAAAACCCCCCAAACAAACAAAAACCAAAAAGTTAGAAGATGTTCCTGGGTCCACCAGCTTAAACATTCAGGGTCCCAATACTCGTTTCTGTTTTTCTACCTGACATTAAATTCCTGCTTCAGAGATATCATAGTCATCAGGAATCAGTTTGTGTTTAAAATATTTTATTGACCCAAAATTTCACATTCGAGGCACCCGCCCAGCACACACTTCAAAAACACCTTTGCTCAGTGATGCTGGAGTGTAAAAAGTTATGTACATGTGCTGTATAAGAATATACATATGTGATACGATGCTCCCCCCTGCTGGAGGCACTGCAGTCTTTCAGTCACTTCTTCACATCCTGAAGGTATATTGAGCCCATCATGGCAGATCACATGCTGCCAGGTACATTTAAGGAAAATGAACACTTTATTTCAGGTATGCATGTCCCTTTGTGTCTGAAGAATAAGTGACCTTATAAACGTGTTTTAAATAAAACTTTAACACTGTCTTCATAAATAATGACTCTGTAACACAGAGAAATGAGTAGCTGTAAGAAAACAAAACACACACGTTTTGCCTCAAACATGCAGTGAGGATGAGGGGAAAACATTTGCTCCCAATTAATCCACAGATGGCTAGAAGGAAGGTTGGACCGCCGAGCGTGAAGAACCCGGTTTAAAACACGCGGTCGAACTCTGTCTGGCTCGTGGTGGCCGGGTTCCTGTTCTGGTTGGGCTGCTGCTGGGGCATGTGTCCTCTCCGCCGAGGCGGGGCCAGGTACTCGAACATGGATGTGTTGTGGGTGGAGAGCATGTTCTTGAGGTCTGATGGCATCGGGTCTGACCAGAAGAAGTCGTGGTTGAGGGCGTCATCACTGTCGATTCGCTGCGCCGGGTCCAGGACCAGCAGCTTGTCGATGAGGTCCAGGGCGTACGGGTCTTTGACATAAGCTTTGAGGCGGTCCTTCACCTTCCTCTTCTGACCTTTGGGCAGTTCCATCTTCTGGTACAGCTCATACTTCTTATCCACACCGGGCCACACCTGATGGGAGCACGGAGGGTTCAGGTTAACAGAGCTGAGAAACAGAACAAACAGAGTGTGAGAGGAAGAACAAAGGCTCACCTCCGCTGTGATGGAGCCGCAGAGCTGGCTGATGAGGGTCAGCTGGTGCTGCTCCGTGTTCCCCTGCATGATCGGACTCCGGGTCCACATCTCTGCCATGATGCAGCCAGCTCCCCACAGGTCGATGGGAGGCCCATAGTCTCGCTCACCTGGAAAAACAAAGACAAATACAGGAATTCAAGACTGCACCTGGAGTACATTTGAAGTATATTTTACTTCTACTACTTTAAGGAGTTTTTCCTGATTATACTTATGACCATGTTTGAGTACGAGTTTTTTTTTTTTTCTTTGTCTTCTTACCTAACAGCAGCTCTGGAGGTCGGTACCACAGCGTTACCACACGGTTGGTGTAGCGGTTCCCCTGGCTGTTCTTGGCCAGGCTGAAGGCTCGAGCCAAACCGAAGTCAGCCAGCTTCAGGACACCATCTCTGGTGATGAGTACGTTGGCTGCCTTCATGTCTCTGTGAAGGATCTGCACAAAGACAACGGAAACATCATTAATATTCTGACAGTGGAATTTCATTTGGTTTAAACTACCCACGGTGTCTCTGAGAGCCACACCTTGTTCCTGTGGATGTAGTACAGCCCGTTGAGCAGCATCTGCATCACCTTCTTGATTTCTGCTAGGGTGAACTTCACATTGGCATTGCTCAGCAGCCCGGCCAGGTCGTGCTCACAGAAGTCAAACACCAGGTAGATGCTGCCTTTGTACCTGTTAAACTGAGTGGCTGAAAGGGAGGACAGAAAATTAAAAACTCCCAACAAACTTAAATAAATCCACACAAACAAACATACACTCATGTCATACTAACCTTTGGTCCTGCAGATCTCAATCAGATTGACGACGTTCTCGTGTTTGAGCAGCTGAAGGATTTTGATCTCTCTCAAAGCTGTGATTGGGAACTAAAGGGGAGGAAACCCAGTCACTTTATCATCCACACCAACTAACAGCACACTGGATTTTAAATAACGCTCAGGCTCTGGTTTCTTACTCCTTCTTTCTCGTTTTCCATCAACACTTTCTTCAGAGCAACTTTCTTCCCTGTCTGCCGGTGCTTCGCTTTGAACACCTCCCTGTACAAGAGACGATTTTAGAACAGAGTCAGCATTTTAAACTAGTCGACTCAAATGGTATTTAACCTATAGCAGGGTATAGGAACAACACTGTTGACATTTATGTGGTAGGCATGATCTCAGTGCACTTCAGACAAGAACTGCTTCATCCCAAACACAAAACACAAGCTGAACAACATCATGTAAGCGGTGCAATGCCGCCAGAAGTACTCAGACCTTTACAGACTAAACACCCACTTCACAAAAGCATCAGAGAACCAGCTCATCAGGACAAAACCCAAGCTGCCTCCCTTCCACCTCAGGGTAGAAGAGCTGTCACTCATTGGGAATACAACGCAAAGCCTTTTTTGGTGCTCTATGGATAGAGCCTGGTCAGTCTTTAGCATGTGGCTATTTAACCAGTCATAAATTACTCCAGTGCCATGTCTTTGTGCCCTGTTTTAGCTGATGGCAGCAGTAGACCATAACCCATGAAAGCTTTGCACCTTTACAATCTAAATACGTTTTAAGAAACAAGTCGCGATAACAGCTATCAGCTACTGCCTTCCTTTATAAGCAACTGGACTCATACTGGTGAGGAAACTTCCGTTGTTTACCTGCTCTTCATTCACTCCCTGCGGCTAGCATTTAGCACAGCTAACTTAGCACAGTTGGCGTTTATACGAAACTCGCAAGGCAGCTAAAGATTTAGTCAGACAATCGGTCTGTTCATGTACTACTCACCCAAAGGTTCCTTGTCCTATCTTGGCCATTTTCTCATACTTGGAGAACTCGTCACAGAAAGGAAACTCCACTCCGTCGTAGTACTTCGACATGATGGCGGCCTCCCGGTCAGGCCTAGACAAGAGGACAATTCAAGGGACTTTAGAACGGTTACATCAAACAAGGCTAACACAGAACGCACGTCAAAGGCGGCTGAAACGAACTAAAGCAAAACCGTTCTTAAATTAGAAAGTAAATTGATTTAGTCTTACTTTTCAGCCCCGGCGGCGTTGCTCGTCTTGTCCCGCTGCATCCTGTCCGAGTCCGCGACGCAGTTACGTTTGGAGAGTCTGCGCACGGCGTCACTGATAGACCTCAGCGACGCCCCGCCTCGCCTACTGATCTGGGGGCGGGCTTTATTTATTCTTTTATTTTTTACTTTATTGTACCCAAAATTAAATACAAACGGGTAAAAACATAAAATAACCTGAAATAACCCGAACAGGAGCAATAACAAATAGAAACAAATGAAAAATGAACAGAAAAAAATAAATATCAAAAACATTTCATTTCACAAGGCCGGGTTTGTCTTATGTGTAGTGTCTCAGAAAGGTCAAGTCTGTGGGGGGGTAGAGTGGCGACACGGAGGAGTGGAGTGGCCCCTCCGAAACTGTGTTGTCATGCCAACATGCATGTCCCCATGCAGGGTGGAAATTATAACTCTCCTGATCCTCCTGAGTGCATCAAATATGAAACCATCTCACAGTAGATAATTTTACAAGCAGTGAAAGCTGTTTAATTATAAATGGAAAACAATACAATGTAAGCTTTGAAACTTGCACAGTGGTTTATTTATAACTCCTTAATTTATTTTATTTTCATAACTGCAAACACAGGAACTGATTGTTAGCCTATTTACTTCAGCCAACATGTATTTATTTATAATGTTATAACTTTTACTTAGAAGTTGTATACAGTGATTGCAGTTACCACTCATTAAAATTAAACATGTTGTCAATCTGTTATTTCACCATTAAATGTTGTGCTTCTGTGTGGAGGTTGTATTAATACATTATTATTACAGAGCAGCCACGTCCCCTCTGCATGCTTATGGAGGCAGGGGGTCTCCGCACATTAAAACCATCACACCTCTCTGTTTTCAACCCGTTTTAAGTGCTTTTCCTGATTTCCCGTGAGCTCACACCCACCCCCTCAGCAGCTATTTGCTTGCCTCTGCAGTTATTTTAAAGCATGCATCTAAACTAAACTTGACCAGGATATAAAAGAGCTATCATCATTATTCAAATCTGTCTGAAACAAAGAAATAATAAACTAATTTATGATTCACATTTTTTAATTTATTTATACTTAAAACAGCAACAACAAACTTGGAAGCCACCTTCTCCCCCTCCTCCCAGCACCAGTCACCAGATTTGAAAAACTAAATAATTAGTTTTTCCAATCTTCTCCATCCACTCTTACACTCCTTCACTATCAGATCAGTCTTTGGGTCAGATTCTTGGTACATTTCCGTCTCATCACCCAGGGAAAACAGCATCACAAATATTTTCATATATTCTAGTCCTAAACTCCTGAACTTTATTGCAAAAAGCATGGAGTATGTACATAAGCCTCATGAGGTTTACAGCAGCATCTTTAAACCTGAGTCTAAATAATCTGTATGATGTCCAATAAAAACAATGCACAATCTTAAAGTGAAGAAATCGTACCCTCGCATCAATGGAAAGTATTTGAATGTTTTTAAATATCATCCTCCACTCTTTTATTATCTCATTTCAAACTTAAATGATGGTCCCATGTCTTCTTCAGAGCTAAAAGCTTCATTGCCCAGTTCCTAAATCACCAGAGAAAATACACAAAGTACTTTATCATAGAGACTGTGCACAGGTGATAATGGAGGAAAATGGCTGTTAAATACCATCCTGAAGTAGAGCTGGAGGTTAACTGCATAATAATAAACAAGATACTAGGTTCTCCCGACCCCACCCACCATTAGCCAGCCTCTGCAGTATTTAAACAAGATTTTTTTGTATTCCCATCAAACCTCCTAAATGAGAAAGGGGGCTCTTGAAGGGTGATGTAATGACTGGTACTAATTTTTAAGATGTTAACAATCTCAACCACTGATGAGTTTAGTGCTGCCCAGCAAGAAGAAAATGTGTGTAATAATGGATCAAAGTTTGTGCTTCTAACCAGATTTTTGACCTCTTTTAAAGCAAGGTGGTGAATAACTGTTCACCCTGATTCTGTTCACCTGGATTTAGCCCTGAATTTAAGGGTAAATTCTTAGAAAACCGACATAACTGTAAACTTTTGATGAAAATACAAACCAAGACATTCTGACGATGGCAGAGCAACAAAAAATGCTCATGTAAATGAATAAATAATGATAATGTGTGATAATGAAAAAAGGGGCTCATCTCAAACTAATTTAAGAAAAAAAAATAAGTCCAATGTCTTTTTCAGAAGGTTAAATTTGTTCAGCCATCAAAGGTTGGTTTACTGGTTTACTTTTAGAATACCTACACGTATGTTTAAGTCCTTCATTATTTACAGGAAACTATTAGAAAACCTCAGATTCTGATTTGAACACATATTACAGAAGTAATAAAAGGTAATAATTCAGCCCTCTTGGATTGAAGCAGCACAAACAGTCTGCATTTAAATTAAAGCTCAGTCCTGAAAAGTCATGGCATTAAAGGTAAATCTCATTCAGGATTTTGAAGTTTTCCTTTTTCACTTTATAGGAGAGAAGGGAAGAAATGTACTCATACAACCTTAACCTTAATCTTCCACATAATGCTTTTGAATTACAGGTTAGATTTCCTTTAACAGAACATTTCTGTTTCTGTTAAAGGAAAGTGTGTACATTTAGTGGCACAAAAATCAGCTATTGCTGTTTTCAGTGAGTGTTAGGTCAGGACCAGTTATGGAGCTGGGATGGCTATTATTATTCTTTTTCAAATTGGAGTTAGAATTTCCCACAGAGACACTGACAAACATTCACTAACTTTCATTGTTGCAGGATTGTTTTTAGATACTGATCTAAACTCAGGTTGGTCTGAAAATTTCCACAGCTAAAAATGGCAGCATGTCATTTATCATCTGTAGATACAAACATGCCAAAAACAAACAAACAAACAGAAGAAAAACATTTAGCAATAATAATAGTGTTATAATGATTTATTATAAGCATATTATTGTGTATAATACTATACATTATACTACATATCTTCAGTCAGGGATCTCAGTGGATCATCTTCCTCCATCTCACCCTGTCCCTAGTATCCTAAATACATCCATGACCCTCATCTGTGGTCTTCCTCTTTTCCTCCTGCCTGGAAGTTCCATCTTCATCATCCTTTGTCCAATGTATCCGTTCTCCCTCATGTGCACATTTTCAGCCCATTTCAAGCTTGCATCTATAACTTTGTCTCTAAACCGCTCAACCTGAGCTGTCCCTCTGATGTACTCATTTCTAATCCTGTGCATTCTGCTCACTCCCAGTTAAATTATATATTTTATATGCTTATTATTATTACTTACTGTTTTGTTCTTTTCTTTTAAAATTTTATTTCAATTTGAAATTCGGTTTTATGATTATTATTATTATTACTTTAGATCAGGAATGTCAAACTCATTTGACATCACGGGGGCACAAACAGCCTCAAGTGGGCCAGAGCTGTGAAACTCCCCTTCTTGTGAAACTGAACTCAACACATTTAATTCCTGAGTTATCTTAA
>VVHJ01015462.1:69452-82012 GCA_015107715.1 Tylochromis polylepis | reverse complement strand
CTGCATTTGATGTGGTGGGTCACACAGCTCACAACAGCTTGGGTTAAAGCCCATAGCTGGAGGCGCTGGATGGGCCAGGTCTCAGAGGCAACAACATTCAGCTTATACAAACACAGCCGGGCAAGAAAAATCATCCACACACACACATACATACATATATACACACACACAGGTGCAAAGATAAACGTGCAGGCGCAAGTTCACTGGAATACACACATACCACACACACACACTTAATTCACTCAATTTTTGCTGTGCGGGCTCATTTGCAAACATATGCACAACCTCTGATTATTTATAAAGCAGTGCAGCCGTGCTGTAGATGCCTGCATCCCTTTGCACAACAAGTTAATCTGCATGGAGGCATTATCCTCAGTCTTCGGTTACTGGGATGCATTCCAAATCCATTCCAGTGCATGTGATTCATCTTACAATATAAATACACTAAGTAGTGCTTATCTGAAACAGAGGTAAGCTACACTAACAGGAATGTTAACTATCCTGGTAGTCACTGTTCAGGGGCCAGGCTCATCAGTCTGTGTTTGTCCCTGAGGACTCTGGAGGAGAGAGAGAGAGAGAGAGTAAGCTGTTATCTCTGATATCTACCACCACAGCTGAGGCCAAGGGCAATAACAAGCTTTTTTACAGAAATAACGGTATAGAGCAGTGGACAGATGTATGATGTGTGGTGCATCTATAATGTTTGATATGTCTGCCTTTAGTGTGAACTGTATGGAAGAAGATGAATGGCTGCTAGTGAATGTACTGAAATAACCACAGACACACAAAAAAGACCTCGGAAAACAGATGCTGACATTCTCAGTGTTTTACACAGAAAGATGGATTCAAAGTCCGCATAAGACATCTACTTTCCAGAATCTTGTAA
Source organism: Tylochromis polylepis (assembly GCA_015107715.1). Taxonomy (NCBI): domain Eukaryota; kingdom Metazoa; phylum Chordata; class Actinopteri; order Cichliformes; family Cichlidae; genus Tylochromis; species Tylochromis polylepis. Next base: position 81,126 of record VVHJ01015462.1, on the reverse strand, counting down.
AGATATTACACACACACACACACACACACACACACACACACACACACACACACACACACACACACACACACAGTGCTCATATAATATGGAATAAAAATGTGTTAGTGACCTGTTTTCATTGGGGGTTTTTTCACTTTCAAGTTACATTTTGTTGTCCTTAATCCTAAAATTCTTTCTGGGTAAATAGTATATATTTGTTGCCACTAAAGTAATGGTCCAGTGATATAAGCAAATATGTATCCATCCATCAATCAGAATTCAGTGTAAACAGAAACATTTTTTAGAAAGCGATGTAATAAGGCAACCATTGGGTCTTAATATTTTTGAATATTTCACTCCCTGAAAATGTCACAAAACACAGGCTTAATCCCATAGACGCGATGTAAAGACACTTTGATGTCACTATGACTACACAGGAGGCACGTCATAGTTGATTGTGACTGAAAATGATTTCACCACACTTGCAGCAGGGAAAAGACTTCACAGATGTCACCAATTCCCTCTTTGGAGGATTTAACTCTGAGGTGTGTAACTTGAGTACAAAGGATTCCAAATATTACGGCATCTGAACACATTTCAGTATTATTTTCACAACATTACAATTTCTCACTCCACTACAGTTGTCACGGTCCGGGTGAGTGGCTGGAAATTTCAGGCTCCTGAGTCTCCTCGGTATCCGCCCCTGGGCAGGGCCATCACCTCCTCTACAGCTCCACTCACCTGGAGCTGATTTCAGGCAATCAGGCTGGAGCGACTTAAGCCTCACGCCGACGTTCCTTCACCACCAGTTCGTCATCAACTCCATGTTGGTAACTGGCTCTCATGTTTTGTGTTCTCCTTGCTATTAGCTCTACTTACCTTGTTTTCTTGTGCCACAGTTCTCCTGGACTCGCCACGACTCTCATTAAGCTCATTCCTTGGATTCTAGATACCCTACCTTCATTCTGGAAATCACTCTGTGCCTCACTTGCCTGCCTCCTTGCCACCATATACCATCGGAGCTTTCGGAACTCGGGTCAGCCATCTCGCACCATCTAGCTCACTCCGGACTCACGGCCTACTCACTCCACCTGCAAGTCAGCAACCTGTGCAGTTATACTCACCTTCAATATTCAGACAAATGTGTGTAACTTCAGTGAAAATGCTGCTTCTGTACGTTGTCAAATGTTATAATGTATGCTTTCAATAACCAGCAGATGAGGGGAAAACAAAGTTTTTTCATCTCCAGCGCTGTTTTCTTGTGTCGCGTTGTATTTCAGGGCCATAAATAGTTGATAATACTGTTGTGTCTGTTTCTTTTTTAAATCGTTCCAGACGCACTGGTCTGCTGGGATCAGCTTATACATTAGGATGCAAGGTCAATCATGTCACCAGTGTTGAGGAGTAGTGAATAAAAGATGCTGTATGATTCCCGCTTTTGCTGGAAACAGTAAGTCACCTTTATGAACATTACAAAAGATATGGAGAGGCAAACAGCTCAGCTAAAGCCTCTTCAGCCGTACCTGTGCAGCTGTTTTGTTCTATACTGCGCAGAAGCCTCCAGCATTGGCTAGTGTAATTAGCGTGGGGCAATCAACAGAAGATTATTTGCTTAATGACTTGGGGGGAAAAAACAAATGGCATCCATCAGGAGCTTGAGCACAATCAAACACGAAACACCATTAAGAAGTTTGCTTTATACTTCAAATTAGCATGAAACAAATCAAACATAATTAAGCTGAGGTTGGGGTTAGTCCTACTGGAGATTTTGACAAATAATTACACTCTGTTAGTAATGAAGCATAAATAAACTGAATATATTTTCCACATACAACGACAGGATATTTGTGCTTGAGAGGTGTACTCTCTCTCAACTAATCGGAGCATTTAAATTCAAATTCAAATCCAATCAAGGACTCATTTGAAGGTAAAGAGGCGTGGTGTGGTGGTAATGGTCTTATTCCTGTTATCTATAAGTGGACCCTCCAGCCCTTGAACCAGAAGTACCCCTTCTGTCTAATAATCAATAGTGATAACAAAAAAAAGGTGTACTGCATCTGGACTCATACTGGGATCCCTGCTTTAGAGAGTCACCTGCAACAAAAACCAGAAACGTGTGCAAAATTATCTTTTAGCAATCAGCATGCCTCTAGTGTAACAAAGCCACCATGGACCGGATGTGTGTGTGTGACAGTTGAGTGCTAAGTGCACCTTGTTATCGTGATTTAAACAAAGGTGGAGGACGCTGTGCGCAGCCTGAGGACCTTGAGATAGACGGGACAAGAGATGGGGGGGGGAGAGGGGTGATAGTGAGAGTTAGAGTTAGCATCTGAGAGTACACAGAGAGTTTATCAGAGGGAGCAGTCTCATTTGCATTCACTACAGACTGACAGTGGCGGCACACAACAAACCAAGCCCACCGCCACCCCCGCAGTGCCCCAAGGGAGCTGCTGCTGCTGTTGCCCAGAAAGAAGAGATGTCTGGCCTCCTCTGCTGATGAGCAAGCATGATTGTATTAAAACACAAACAGAAAGATGGGAGACAAATGAGAGGGTGACAAGGGTGTTTATTGTTTATTTGTTTTTGCTGTGCTTTAATCTCTAAGTAGATATTCTATAATGTTATCATGTGCCCACTGTTGTATCATAAAGAGGGGTTCCTAATTATTGAGACAATGACCCAATGATCCTAATATAAAAATGAACTGAACAGAGCTTTCGGATTAAAAACTGTGACCTAAAAAGCACATTTCTAGTTAAAATGTAGCAGAGTACAAGTATTAAATGGGTTATATAGGACAGTGAGATCTATTGCAGTTTCAGGCCGGTATCATTTCATCTTCCGTTCTCTTCCTTTTCATTTATAGCCAGAGAAGCTGTGTACAATATAGAGCCAACAAAACAAACCCAGCCACAAATATTAGCCCTTGCTAGAGCTGTGAAATGCAGTGATTGGCTATGACACGCTGAAGTTAATCCACCTGCTGCTTCCTCCTGACTTCTTCTTCTTTTTTTTCTTTCTGGGTGTATTTCAAAAACACTCACTTTTTGGCCCGGATAATAAAACTTGGCGTTGAGGTCTTACACTGAAGAACACTTGTCTTCACCTCAAATTTCTCTTCTCTGCTCTGCACGAGTCTGTTCGCATGTCTCTGAATGAGACGCTTGGATGGTAAAACAGAGACGAGCAAATGTGGAGCACAGACTCTCACAGTGAGCTGGAATAAAATAGAAGTCCACATAAAACGGACCCCGCCAACATAAACGGCACCCCGCCACGTCCTTTTTGCAATATAGTGCGGGAGGTCGCTCTCTTAGTTTCTTTCTAGATCTCGGACGGCCAGCAGTTTCTCAAACACATGCACTAACTCGAATGCACCCCACCAAACCATAGGAAAGAAAAGCTTGCATTACAACAAACACAGAGGGAGTGACTTCATTCACTGGCAAGGACACCATTACTCCACTATGTTTTCACATACCCAAAAAAGTTTGCTGCAGTATTAATGTTCAAAAGGAACAGTGAACACTTAAAGTAGTAGAGTAGTACCTCGAAGTACTCAGTAGTTCTTCTCTTTCCCTTTTACTCTGATAAACATTTCACAGACCTTGAGACTCAAGAGGTAGAGCAGGTTGTCTACTAGTTGAAGTATTGATAGCTTGATCCCTGGCTGCTCCAATCTCCAAAGTATCTTTGGGCAAGATACTAAATCCTGAGTTTCAAGATTTAAAGCACAAGATTTAAAGTCTTGTGGAAAAGCACTTTATAATAACGAGTCCCAACTATAGAGCTTTGCCTGCTAAACTAAAGTTGCTTGTCTTCAGTCAGTCATGTAGAATTTTCAGCTACAACACACTTTATCCCGAGTTCCCCGAGTCTTTCAGAGCTCAGTTCACAAGGTCAACCACAGGGATTCGCGGCATTAAGGTAACGAAAAAACCTGGCTTCTTCCCTTAGACTGGAAGGCATTAAGACCTGGCACTGATGCAATGTGGGTTGAGGTGTCAGTGGATGCCAAGCACGGTTGTGGATCTTTCCATTCCTGCAGGATCCTGCTGGGCCACACAGCATCCATCCACTGCAGTAATTAAACACAACCGGCAAGTATACACACTCACACACACACGCACTCATATACTCGTGCATTAATTGCAGGCGGGAGGCCTCCCACTCATTATAGGCCAAATTAAAGCAATCAATTGAAACTAGAGACCAGCAGAGAGGAATTCATTCATGGGGGCATGTTCTCCTCTATAAAGACTGCACGGGTTGTGTCAGCTATTTATCTGGACAAAACCTTGCGTTGACCAGGTCTGTCGCACAATCAGCCTGTTGATCGCCTTCTCAGCAAGGTCGCAGGATGCGCTTAAAGATGTGCGAATACATTCAGATTTCACGTATTCCGTGTTTTATACGAAACCTTTCTAACTCATTCACGGCACAGAGTTACGGTCTTCCCGTTGCCAACAAAGTCTCCTGGCTGACACAAGTGGCTACATTGCTGCACACATCTGCAAGGCATTTTGTAGTCCAATGCCTCTCCTTTTTTTTCCCCCTTCATCTCTTTTCCTTCTTTTGCTTCCTCCAACACAAACACACACCAGAGTGGGGTCAAAGTGTCACACATCATGAAAAAAAGAAAAGAAAAGAAAAGTGTGGCAGGTAGGCTAATGCGCTCTGTTTGTCTCTGTGTTTAGGACAGCAAATGAACACATCTGCCAAAAATAAGCCTCTGCATCTCTCCAGGCCCACTTAGGGGAGAGTGAGAGTCTGAACATATCCAATTCCAACATTCCCAGTGTTTTCACAAACACATCACGCTCTTGTCACCAGGGAGCCCCCTCCCCTCCTCTCCTCCTCTCCTCTCTCTATCCCCGCCAGGCAGGCCAACTGTTGCTCCAACACTCCGGGGCAGATTAGGGGAAGTGCTAGCTCCTGAAGAATGCAGGCCTGCTGCTGCTGCCGCCGCCACTCTCAGCTGAGGATTTATTAGGACGGCGTGGCGGCTCAGGCTGTTGCCCCCCGAGAAAGCGAGAGAAAGAGCGAAAGGAGGAGCAGAAGGCGGTGGAAGAGGAGGACCTCTGCTGAGACATTACATGCCATTGATAGAAAACATCATGGTGCCTCTTAAAGGACTGCAGCAGCTTTAGTCTGAGTTGGAGCTCATTGTGGTGCCTGCTTCAGGTCACTTTCTTAACTCTGACAGCTTATAAATAGCTGGTAAATGTTAGCTCGAAGATAGATGTTAGACAGGGTGTTTACAAAAGGTTAATAAACCATTCCAGTAAGTACAGCTAAATACTTTGTAGGCGGATGTTCCACTGCGTCTCTCGCCACGATGACATTGAACAAACGTACTAGGTCGTGAGCATTAGGCTGTCTGGTGCTATTCGAACATTTAAATGGACAACGTGTTATAGCCAGTCTGAGCCGCAATAACAAAACAATTACGCCACAACAGCAACAAGATGTGAGCAGTGATGTGCATCCGCGGTGAGTGGCTAGGAGCCTCTACAACTAATGCAGTGGCCTAGATCCGAGCTGCACACATCGATCAGATTGACAATTGAGGAGCCGTGTCGTGGCCGATTAGGGTGTTTTCTTTCTTTCTTTCTTTCTTTTTTCCTGTAGTCGCTGGGGAGAAGACGAAGACGAAAGGGGGGAAGAACAAAAACTGTGCAGCTGTGCCACGGGCATTGGGACAAAGTTGTGAGACCTAAAGAGGAGGAGGTGGAGGACAGGTGGGGGAGTTGGCGGCGTGTTGTGAATAAGCAGTGACGCAGAGGTCAACGTGGAATGATTTGCCTGCGTGGGGTGGAGATGTACCAAGAGCACAGGAGTATATGAATCTGCTTTTCGCCTCCCTCTCAGGCGAATATTATGGATGTAATCACTCCAGGTGCTCGGCAAACCAGTAAATCACTCCAAGTTTTGTGATGCTTGTTCAAGACAGCTCATCATAATAAGAATCTGCTGTCCTTGCGTCGCGCATTTATAATCGGAGACTTATATACTCATATTGACTAACTGCATTACTCTAGTTATTGTTGAGTTTCAATAAGCAGTTAGAAATTTATGGGATTCATAAACACAGACGCTGTCATAGTATCTGCCGTGCGTCTTTGCCTTGTCTTACAATGTGTTGCAAAAACAGTAACACACGAGCGCTCGGGCCAGGCTTCCTTTCATCACTTGTCATACAGCGCCACCTGCTGGACATGAAAGACCACAGTAACAAAACAAAAAGAAACCAAGCAGTAAGTAGGAGGGTAGGTCTGTCCTTCAGTGTGTGATTGCTCTGCATACAATGCATGCATACACTATATGTGGAAGGCCTGAGGTAATATTCTGTAATAATGTAATGTAATGAGGTAATATTCTAAAATGATCCTGCACTTTTATGTCTACATGGAAGGATGTCAGTGATTACAACTCTTTAGGGGATTTGTGGGTAAAGGTATGCACAATTCAGTCATGCAAAGAATTAGTAGAATAAGTAATAAATACAGTTTGGTCAGTCACGTTTTATTAAAATGTAGCATATGTAAGGTGTGTGGATACATGTCGAAACTACTTTTTTTATTACTAGTAGGTTAAAGGTAAACTTGGATTTGCCTTTAAGCTCCACATTTTTATCTTTAGAATAGTTTATAGAAACCAAAAAACAAACAGGTGGGAAGCAGTTGGCAACAACAACATGACAGCATTTTAGTAGAGATTCCTCAATGATTATAATAATAACAGTGTCCCTCTGTCATTTAGTCTTAAAAAGCTGATAATAATCTCCCAGCTGGATGAAAGTTACCATACATTTACTGTCAAATTATCGTTACAGGCAAGTTCATTCTAGGAGAAAACAAACTAAGCAGAATAAAGAATCATGAAAGAGCAATAGCTGGATTGAAAGTTAATGAACGATTCACTAAACAAAAATGATCCTTTGCCCTCATAAAATGAAACAATAATTATGAGTAAAATGCAACTGAAACATGTCAAATTAAAGGTTTATTTGTTGAAAATAATTAATCATTAAGGAAATTGTGCTTGGCATAAACTAAATAAAGTAAATTTTGTTTGACCAGATTCCATTAATTTTAATGTTTTACACATGACTTGTGTGACAAAACTGTTATTTCATAATATATAAGCCACAGTCACTTCAAGGTATGGAGTTATTCTACTGTGTGTGCATACGCGCGCATGGACACATGCATAAATAGCATGCATGGGAGGACTGCACCACCCCAGAATCTCTGGCAGCTCCAGTAAGACATCAGAGGAAGCAGCAGCAGGCACCGTGTACAGAGGAAGGAGGAGAGAAAGATGACTGGGGATATACGGAGTCTGTCAGAAGCAATGTCAGGTCACTGCTCTCCTCATCTGCTCTCTGGCGAGCCCCATTCATCTTGGCAGATAGCAATTTATATGTCAAGTTAACCTCCCTCCATAGACGTGGCTCAGATGTCTTGACTGGGGCAGTACAACTCCACTGACAATTCCATAGTGCAATAACACAATTACAGAGAGCACGACAGAGCTGGGGAACAGCTCTCACAGCCGCACTACATTAACCTCCTTTTACCACAATGGCTGACTTCATGCTCATACAGTGTCAAGGCAATGCCAAGGCAGACTTTAGAGAAAACAAAACCTCTTTAACAGAAAAAAAAGTCAAAAGCGGCGCTATCAAAATAGCCGTAAAGAGGCTCAGGTGCATGAATCTCCAACAGTTCATTTTGTAGTGTTGCTATTAACAAACGGGTTTCTACGTTCAGACTTACTACCCAATACCCATTAAAAAAAGAGATTTTAATTCTCAAGTAAATCAATTTTATTTTAACTAATATTCATGAAGTATGGGAAATACAGTACAAGTGCAGCATTTGTCTTTCCATCATAATGACTACTTCCTTTTCAGGTTTATTGTCACATTAACACAGAAGTATGATAAGCTTACACGTGTACCATGCATTACTGAAGATGCATGACTTGTATTCTGGGTGGGCTAAGGAAATACGAAGAACAGATGTGCAGCAATCACTGTTTGAATGCAGGGGCATGTTAAGAAATTAACAAAATTGTGTTTTTACCATCTAACCCCCTCCTCCATGTACCATTCTAAGCTAATGGGCCAACAGCACTCAGACAACAAACAGAAACTGAAAGTTTCTTACTCCTTACGCACAAGGGCTCTGCATTTTCATATACAAATATCTATAGAGATTGTTAGCGATCAAGCTAGGATTACAACAAAGCTTCTTCCAGCTTTGCAATATACAATATTCTAAATAGCTAAATAACTAAACAAACATAAACACTTCACGAGGAACCAACCTTGAAGAGGACAGCTGCTAAATTTAATGGTAGATACTTGATCTTTATGCAAGGACTTTGCTGATGCTAATAAAAGCAGAAGGTATTCCTTCTGCTGTTTAGATATCTGATCAGTACTTGAATCACTGCTCAATCAAAATAAGTGCCTGGGTTGTACTTCTATGGTCCTGACCTGTAATCCTGATATCTGAAGTGAAATCACAGAGTAAGGAACAGAAGGGATGTAAGTGCAGTAAAATCCACAAAACAGAGAGAAGATTATGAGAACTTCCAACAGCACTTTCCTCGTTGGCTCTGGTTTTCCCTAATTCATCAAACTGTAGATCATATCTGTTGTCTTAAGCTGCAGGTGAACAGAAGCAGAGGAGCAGCCACAGCTGTGAATAAACTAATGGCTGCCCAGCGGCCCAGAAGCACCAGGCAGAAGAACAAGATTAACAGCATATATATTAAAGTTCTCTCACTGTAGGAAGGGAATTGCTTTATCAACCTATTATTTCCCCCCAAAAGCCAGATGTACATTAGGGAGTTTGACAGATGTGGTATGATAAAAGCTACTCTGATAAGAAGGTTACTATACAGTGTTTTTGAAATTGAGTCATTTCAGACACTAAAAGCTCTGCCTCTCTGCTGCTTTCATTTTGCCTCTTTTCTTTTCTTTCCTTTCCTGGGAGTACTTTTAACAAGGCTTTATAATTTAATGGCTGGGATCAGCTCCAAGTCAGCATAAGAGCACCAGAGAGAATAGCCACTATGTTGGGCTGATAAAACCTGGCCCGCAGTTATCCCAACCACATTGTGGTTATTCCAACCATAGCAGAATGGGCAAAGATCAGGTCTCTGATTTCCTTCCAGGGAAAAATATTTTTTAGACACTGTTTGCAATTAGGTTTCCTTAATTTTAACAAAGGATTGTTGTTAAAACTACTTGCAAACGAAACAGCACAGCCTTGTCAAAATTTCTTGTGCTCAGCTATAAGTAATGACGTTTAGGATGGCTCTGCTGACTGTAAACCAGCATTTATGCATTGAATATTTAGTATAGATTTTTTTTATTATTGTCCAAATATAAATGTGCCTAACGGAAGGTTACAACACTAGATCTTCCCAGAAAGTTAATTCTGTTCATCTGGATGTAGCGTTTTCAGTGGGAGAAACGTCAACGGTCATGACAGTTTGCATATTAATGATCAGGAAACTGACCTCACAGCCCATTGTTCATTCAGTGGGCTCGTTTCAGTCATTGTGCAAATGTACTGTTTAAGTTCATTTAAGGTTGGGGAAACCTGAAGTCAGCTGAGACTGAAGAAGTCACTTGGATGAGTGACAAAAAGCAAAAGCAGCCCCATGATGCACTGAGTGTTTCTTCTTCACTCACCTTTTTTTTTTTCACTTTCTCGGTGCTTACACACCACACGGTATTTAATTCCGCAGTGTGTTTTTTGTCGTGTCGTCCTTCCCCCACCCTCAACCGGTCATGGGTGCCGTGCGCCCCTCCCTGAGACTGGTTTTGCCGGAGATTTCTTCCTGCTGAAAAGGAGTTTTTCCTTCCCATTGTCACCAAGTGCTTGCAAAAAGGGGGGTCATCTGATTGTTGGGGTGTTCTCTGTATTATTGCAGAGCAGGTTTATCTTACAACACAAAGCACCATGAGGCAAATGTTGTTGTGCTTTGGTGCAATAAAATAAAATAAAATTGAATTGAACTGGTTAAATTATTTCTTTTCAGGGCTTTTATTTTCCCCCAGGGTTGACTGTGGATGTCTTGGTTGCCACAACAGGCCTTACCTGATGACTTTCAGTGTTCAAGTTTCAGATGTATGCATTTGGTTGCTCTGTTTAAAACACATTATGTCAAATATCATACATTTTAATTGCAGGTAAGCAACTTCTATACCACTTTATATTATAATTAGCTGAAATGCATTTACCATAAAACACAATAAAACGTGATAGATTAATGACATAACAATAATGCTGATTTTTTTGTTGTCAGAAGTTATTGCTCTTTCCAGCTTTAGCTGCTAAATAAGTTAGGATATACAAGTTTAATTTAATCATATGCTTAAATGAGAAGAAGGTTTGCCATTGTCTATGGCAATAAAACTGTTCTGTCAGTCTTTTGTCCTTTTTTTTAAAAAAAAATACTGTATGGACAAATGCCTATGAACAAATGTCATTATTCAGCTGTGGCTTTCAGTAGAGCTCTCTATTTCTATATGATGCTGCTTTGTGCTTCTACTCCAATGCATTTTTCATGCAAACGCCTTGAACACCTTACCATTTACAGATGAGGACAGAATTTTTAGCCCCTGCCATGTGAATTTCAGTTTTTAAGTATTTCCCAAATGCTTTAAACAATTTTTAACAATTTTATTTTGGATGCTGATAATATCAGTGGCTTTTTTGATGCAAAAAACAAAAATGCCAGGGTCAAAATTACTAGTCCCCTGATGCTAATAGTCAATTGTATGTTCTTTTTGCTGGATAACAGCCTGTAGTCGTTTGTTGTAATTTTCAGCAAGTCTCACGCTGGCTGGGAAGTCTCCTGAACAATCCCAGCCCATTCTTCTTCAACAAATCTCTCAAGCTCCTCCAGATTTGATTTGTCTTCTGAAATGGACCTTGGTCTCCAGTTCACCCCACAGATTTTCAGTGGGATTCAAGTCAGGGCTTTCTTCAGGCCAGGTCAGGTTAGGAGGTCAGGTGTGCACATCAGTAACATTCACTTTAGTCTTCTGGAGGTAGTTCTTCACCAAGAGCAATGTATGTATGTACGTAAGTTTTGGATTGTTGTCATGTTGGAAGACAACTCAGGCCAAGTTTTGCTGCTGACTGCTTGAGGTTGTCTTTCGAAATGACAGATTCTTTCCACCTTGATGAGTTTCCCAATTCCAGAGACACAGAAGCACCCTCACAGTATAATACTCTCACCACTGAGTTTCACTGTGGAGCCTATGGCCAAAGGACACACTTCCAGTATGCATAATCTTTCTCCAGGTTGTCCTTAGCATACTTCAGCTTGAAGGTGTCTCTTCTACAGAAGTGTTTGTCTTGGTCTGCAACCTCACAGGGTTCCAGTGATTGTCTTCTTTGAGACTACAATTCCCAGCATGGCTAAGTCATTAGTATCTTGACAGTAGTTTTCTTTCCAGAGTCTTTAAAATCTTTGGCTTCCTACCTCTGCCAGGCTTGTTCTGTACTGTGTGGCTCTCTTTGAATTTCTTGATGATACTGCTCACTCCAGTTCTTGATATTTAGAAATGCTGTGATAACGATGTATGATGTTTTCTGAAGTGGGAGCTCAAACACTGGTTGACATTTCTTTTTTTCTTTTCTTTTTTTTTTTTTTTTTTTTTATA
>VVHJ01015462.1:28474-50260 GCA_015107715.1 Tylochromis polylepis | reverse complement strand
TGGGGGGATGTGGGGGGGTTGGGGGGGGGGGGGGTCTTGTGTGTCTGTAGGTGGTTGACTGCTTGTTTATGCGCTACTGCGTAAAGATTCAGGAGAAGCAGACAAAGTGCATGTTCACACCCTGCTCATCAAAGGGGAAAGATCCAATTTTAGGTTCAGCAGTTGGTTAGAATGTTTAGAATCTTTTAGATTACCTCTGGATGTGTTTGAAACGTGTGTGTGTGTGTGTGTGTGTGTGTGTGTACAAAGGTCGAAAGAAATGAGGGCAGAGGCTTGTTAAGGTTTACACAGTCTATATGAGGTGGTGGCTCAAAACTGTAAATTCCACATCCATCCTCAAGTCATTTTTCTAGCCCCCAACTTCTCACACGCTCATGAGATATTCTCCATAGTCTGTGTCTTATATCGAAGGTACTGCTTCACTTTTTCTTCAACTTCTTGTTGCTGCCTGTGAGAGCTTTTTTTTTCTGTTTTACTTTTAGCAAGAGGAAGTGAGAGAAATTGAACGGTGAACTTGAGAAGGTGTGGGGAATGTAGACTACAGGGTCTATCTCTGTTAAAACAAGTAGATCTGACCACGTCAACAAGAGCCAAAATAACCAAAACCGTGTCCAGCTTCATTTGTGTCCCAGTGTTGCCGTGCAAATACAGACAAGAGTGCCAGAAGTGGTTTCAGGTGAAAATTCTGTGTGGTCGATGGTGACTCTCTGCCGAGAAAGCAGAGACTAAAGTTGACTGGCAGCAGGTCTGTGCTCTGTAGAACCAGTGGCCCAATAATCCCTTGCGCCTCTGATCAGTCATCTCTCCGCATGACTCATGCATGGGGCTGTAAGATGTTGGCCAAGCTGCAGTTTCCTCTGTTGTCGCAGGAACGGTAAAACAAACAGTGAGCTAGCGGGTGCCTTCCTGCATGAACTGAGTCAGACAGAACAAAGAAAAATGTAAACATGCATCTTATCTTTGCCAGCGGGACCACTCGTCATACCCTGTGGCATTATTGGGTCATAAAGCCAAGAATTAACTGGAGTCTTAATAGACCTAACCTCTATTATCTTAAGTATTTTTCAATCCGTGGCTAACTTAATGCTTGGTGTCGCTCTAATGTTTCTCTGTGATAAATCACAGGTTAGCTGAGAACTTTCGTCAGTCGTAAGAAAGTCGTAAAATCCTCCTGCCTCTGCGACTGTTTTCCAGCCGGTGCATCTTAAATAGCGAGCTAATGTGGCCGTGTGTCACTGCATCACCTTGTTGAAAGGCAATTAAAGCTGTGTCAGGGGCATAAATAGAGACACACACCCCCACCCCACTCCCAGCTGCGAGGAAACAAATGATCTCTCTGAAAAGGTGTTGATCTTCTCTCTGTCAGCCCGGTTAAACGGGGCTCAGCGAGGGAGAGGAAGGAGGTGCATGGTTCAGTTGTGTTTGTGAGAGGAGGAGGACGCACATGTTGGGTGGGAGATTTTGTTTGTGTGTGCATGTGTAGAAGAGAGAAGGGCTGGGGGGGGTCATCGTGGGTGTGAGATTCACCCTGGTGAGACTTGCGCCTTTAGACATTCCTGACATTCCGACCTCTGGGATGCTTGAGGCTCCTCCATCTTCTGGTAGGCTCTGGAGGGCTTTTATGTTGCCAGGCTCACACCGGCAAAACCCTTTGGTTGAACAGAAACCACATACCCTCTAATTTAAGAGGGCATGGGAACATGCAGTGCATGCAGACATCAGGTCTTCTCAAGTTACATCCATGAATGACACTTAAGTCTTAACAAGTCTTCTTTGGAGTCAGAGACACTTGTCAGCCTGGGCCTCCTTGTCTTTGAGTTTTTAAATAGATGCTTGAACTTTTCCCTATTTTAAAAAAAATATTTGTTAGGATTTATGGCAGAAAATCATGCACATGTTAGTAGTTTAAAGGCAAAATGAATAAAAACAGTCTGATATCTTTTCTCCGGGCATCCCAAAAGAGATATGAGCTGTCAGACAGTTTGGTGCTTTAAAAGTCAAAACAGTTTTTATCTGTGTGGAAGTAGAAATTAAGAAATTAAGGGCTGGATGAGATTTTTACATCAGCTTCTTTTTTTTCAGTTTTAGTAGGTGACAAAGACATGTGGGATTATTATTATGACTTAGTGTAATCACTTTTTGGCCATATGTCTAACTCAAAAACTTGTGCTGCATTCTTCTCTCTCTTTTACATGCTGCCTTATGAACAACACTCCGTGTCACAAAATCAGCCATGACAGGTTATCCTGCATCTACCAGATACTTCCAGAGCCACCTCTGACCAAACCGGATTTAGCGAACCCAAGATGTCAGCGTGCAACGACTTTGCAGAACACGTGTGGAAACCCGGCTCTTGTAAGAACTGCTTCCACCCGCTCAGTGCACACAAGACCACTGGCTTCCTGGATGGCGGCGCACCAGCTGTTTGTTTGAAGAGCAGCCCGGGAGGTGATGAGGAAGCTTTAGTGACTGCTCCTTCACCCTACAGTAAGCCGACGATAGCTGTGAAACCCACTATGATGAGCCTCGACACCGGCGATGCTGCAGATGTCAACATGAACATTGAGCAGGTGAGCCTCTCAAATGTTTATTTCAGCATCAAACTGCTTACTTTTTACCTTTTTTTTGTCAGCTGGATATCTGTTTGGTAATGCGTGTTCATGTTTGTTTGTTTGTAGGAGGAAAACACAAAGAGCCCAACTGAGAGGCTGCGCCTCAAGCAGCTCTTAGACCTGTCGCCTCTTTACATTGATAACAGCGGCTGCAATAAGGCCCACAGAGACGCAGTTCTTCAGAGTCCCGACACCAAGAAAGACTGCAACAACTGCTTCTCTTTGACTCCCTTGTCCCCCACTATCCTGCCCACTGACTCTAAGATCATCAGCAATATCTATGTTACCCAGGAGGAAGGTCGAGGTTCTCAGAGTTTAAAGAAAAATGCCAATGAAGACTCCTGCAGGCAGCAGAATAGTACAGCCGCTCTCCGAACCAAAAGCACTTTTAATGGAAATGTTGTGACTACCAGGTCGAATTATCAAGAGTGTCATCAGGCAGCTGTGGAGATACCCTTTTCACTGGATATTGTCCCTACTAGCCCTGCCACAGTCCACAGCAATAGTATGAGCAGTGGGAGTGCGCCGGCTGTTACCACACAGACATCAAGCATTTCTACCACTTCCTCTGTGCACGTCGGTAGCCCTAAATCTCTTCGTCCTATCCTGTCCAAACAGAGCAACCTATCAGACTCGTCTTATTCTTATCGTGGCAGCACAGATTCACTTCCTGGACCGGAAGGGTCAGGAGGAAGAAAAGACAGCTCGAGGAGCCCCCAAAGCCCACCATCTATGGGTAGCCCACGGTCAACTCCCACCTCTCCCAGTGGACAGAAATGCTCAGAACCCATTTATGCTGAGAGCACTAAGAAAAAGCGCAGGCACCAAGAAAATGGACTGCAATCTCAACCTGAGTCCCCAAACCAGACTGAGGAGTCTCTGAGCTCTGAGCATGACCTCTCAGGAGACAGTCATCGGGCCACCATCACTGTAATGGCTGCTCACATGGAGGAGAACAACAGGACTTTCTACCTGAGCAGCCCGGATTCAGCTGTGAGCACCCAATGCCACTTCAGCCCCACAGCTCGTAAAGACCAGAGCAGCCCTGCTTTCCGTTGGCCCAGCCCCAGCCACAGCACAGGCTCTCTGGCCACAGAAGCAGGCTGTGCCCCCACTCTGCACCCCAAGCCCCAGTCCAGCCCACCAATTCCTCCAAAGAGGAACACCCGCTCCCCCAAACTGGGCACCTCTAGCCTCTCAACGTCCATGTCTTCTCCAGTCCCACTTCCTGAACTTCCCAGACTATTGACCTCCAGTCTCTCTCCGTCTGTTTCATCTCCTGTCCCTCTCACTGAACTCCCCATGCTTTTCTTCATCTCTACTAAAGAGGGCCTCAAGGTCACTACGGAGAACCAGAGCCCAGCACCCGAGCGATGGCACAAGCCCCACCACCACAGCTCTGGCTGGAACTGCTGCATTGAGGAAGAGGAGGAGGAGGAAGAAAGAGACCGGAAAGAGACGGAAAAGAAAAAGTTAGCCGCCAGTGCCGAGGCAACCTCTCGGGTGACAGGCGTAGTCAATGGTGCTGCTGTCTGGAAGGAGGCCAGGGACTCGAAGGCCCACAGCGGTCCCCCTCCGCTGACAGAGCCAGGCACGGCCCCCCCAGCTGCCACTAACAATGGTGCCTATCAGGGGGAAACTAAGGGCAACGGCGCAGAGGCGGAGGGCAAGCATAACGGGAGCATGCCGGCAAAGCAACCGTTGCATGGTGGCTCATCAGAGCCGCTGGCAGCAGGGAAGGGAGCTTCCAGTAATGACCCCAATCCACCACCTCCCCCACCCAAGAAACTGCACAGGTAAGAATAGCAAAGCACTGTTTTTGTCACACATTTGGTTAACCCTTGAACAGGACAGAGCAGCAATGCAGCAGTAGATCTCAGAAAGATGTGTGTGTGGTTTTTTTTGTTTCTTTGGGGGTTTTTTTTATTACTAAATGTGCTTTTTCAGTGAAATCATGTTGTCAAAAGCAATGACAGAATAGCAGCTAGATGGCTGAGCCTAACTGAGGCAACAGCACTGCTTCGTCACTCTTGTTGACCAACAAACACAAAATATCTCAGAAGGTGTTCACTAACTATGCTACGTCACTTTGTTCAGAGTAGCTGGAAAAGATCGCAGGCACAAAATCCTTTTATCTGATCATCCAATATCCAAACATATAGCCACTGAAATTCTCTTGCTTTTTGCATAAGAATATAACACATAGATACTCTTCAAGAAATGGTAAATGGTGATAAAATCCAGCAAATGCACAACTTGGCTTAAGGACAGGGGAACTGAAACATTGTTTATTTGAAGGCAGCAGTGAAAAAGTGTGATAGATCCTGAATTATATGGAGGTCTTATGCTGACCGTATGCTGTATGCTGACATACTGTAATACAGTTTTACTGTAAGGCAGGTTTATCAAATGTGAACTGCCTGTTGTAGCGAATACTTGTTCTATTGTTTTGTCTCAGTGACTTGTATTAGGATTTTTGGGTCTGTGGTTTGATTATATTATTTAATTTAGCACTTATAACATGCACTTAGGCCTAAGGTGCTCTCCATAAAGGCATAAATAAAATAAATATAATGCAGTTCTGATGCATTTATGTCATGCAAGTCACTATTCAGTGTCTGTGACCATACATATGTGCAGATACAGCATCTGACTGCAGTCATCAGTGTGAAACTCGCAGTGCCTTCTCCTTTCATAGCATCATTATTCAGCCTCCATTCGAATGCCTTGTGATCATTCAGACTCTTGTAGAATATTCCTTAATGCATGCCTTGTTCTATTCATGCTAGCAGCGTGACCTTTTTCAATTGTAATTAATGCACAAAGTGCATCTGTTAAGTAGCCCGCTGCTATGTCAAGTTACTGTAAATTTGTTTTGGCTGCACCACAGTAGACTATAAATGCAAAAAGCGTTTGTAGTACTGTGCAAAAGTCTTGAGTAGCCCTTCCTTTCTTTATATTTTCCTAGGAAAATGGGGACTAGGTGCAGTGATTTATTGAAACGTCTTTAAACATACATGAAAATACAATGTACACGCCAAAAACGAGCCTTATATAAAAGATTTCTAACAAGCTTGAAAGCCAATATTTATTGTTTAACACAGCCTGAACTCTCTTGGGCACGAAAGTAATCTTCAGGAATAGTTCTCCAGGCTTCCTGGAGGACTCTCAAAGCTCTTCTTTGGATGTTGGTGGCATTTTACTGTATTGTGGTCGGAATCATAGTTGTGTTGAAAAATTAAACCTTTGTTAATCAGATGCTAGTGGGTCCAAATCTGATGGCATTTTTCTGTGTTCATAATTCCATCAATTTTGACAAGATCTACAACACCCCTGGCTGAAGTGCATCCGCGAACCATGACAGAGCCTCCACCATGTTTTTACAGATGGCTGTAGCCACTCACTGTTCTACATCCCTCCTGATGTCCTTGGTACATATTGACAGTGGTTTGAATCAGAACTTTCAAATTTGGATTAGTCACTCCAAGACCTGACGTTCAGTCAAATTCTTATGTAAAGTGACCTACCTCCACCTTTTTCCCTAATTTCCTTCTGCATGAATGGCTTCTTGACAGCCACCCTTCCACTAAAATCATTTCTGATGAGGCTTTAGTGAACAGTACATTGGACCAACTGAAGGCTCATATACATCTCTCAGGTCCTGTTTCAGGAGTTTGTTAGATTTGTCCTACTCTTTAAAGACATGACTTTCAGATGCTGTTCAAATAGTTTACGGACACAATGTACAGCATGCTGAGAAGTGCCAAATTTCAGCTGATAGCTCTCTGGGAATCACCTTGTTGGTGCAAAAAATACTATTGTATGTCTGTCAAACTGTGTTATTTTGGGGGTTTCATAGACTCAATCAACTAAAGGAATGGAAACAAATTATGTGTTCTTACAACAGGATGCTAGTAACAAAGATACAATTTAAAATTGGCTCTTTGGTAAGTTTTCTCTTATGTGTAGAAACAACACTGGTTCATCCTGTGAGTTAAGAGCCTTTTTCATCATTCAGTGATTCATAGGTCAGTGTTAAGAGGTTCAATAAACAAAACAAAACAAACAAAAAAAAGCATTACTCGGAAAATGGGCAGATACAAGGACTAGACTAAATTTTTTTTTAAAGCAGCCAATATCCAAAGAAAAACATTGAAAAATCTTCAGAAAGCCCAGAGAACTATTGCTCAAGGCCACTTAAAAACATTCCAAGAAAATCTGACTCCTTTGAAGAAAAATATAAAGAAATGTGGCCAGAGGTGAAATTTGCACAGTACTGTGTGTTTGTTTGTTTGTTTGTTTGTGTGTATGATATTTCTGCTGAAATACACATGCTGGTCATTTGTCTGGCTTGGTAATCACATTTAATTAAATCACGTGCTGTATATGCAAAACGATGAATGTTCATCTTCGCAGACTTCCTGGTCTTTGCAGTCATATGTAAGCTCTAAAAAAAAAATGCACAGTTGCCTTAAACTGAAGCTGTGTGAGGCTAAGAATACATTCTGCTGTCTGAGTCAGTTTTCCAAACAAAAAAAAGAGAAGAGGCTCTGTGTTGAAGTTATTAGAGCATCAAATGACACCCCCCCCCCCAAAAATAAACTTTGCTTTGTCTATAACGGTGCAATGAGGTGCAAGCCACACACACACACACACACAATGTGACTTCCTCTACGCAAGCACACGCTTTCTCATCTTGAGCTAGATTTGGCCAAAGCTCAGAAGACGACACAGACCGCCGATCACATTTCAGTGGCTTTATGTTTGTGGTAATTCTAGGAAGGAACCATTTTTTCTGTTATGACATTGCCAACATTCTGCGCTGATAAAAATACCTTGTTGGGACACATGTGGGAACATGCCTTTACCCAGCCAGTGACAGCTCTAGCTTTGTGGCGTTCCAAGTTTATCAGTGAGTTTAGTTTGTTTAAGCAGCAAGCGACCCTGGTCACTACTGGAGACACAGTACTGGAGAGTAGTTCTACATTCCTCACTCAAAGACACGTGTACACGTCCCCTTTTGAAGTAGCATTTTGATGTTCTGAATCATTTAAAACCACAGATGGTTTAAAAACAATCTGGCTCCCAGAGCCTTTGATCACAGCATAAAACACCAAATTTTGCTCTTTTATTCCGTGTAACAGGTCAATCCAATGGATTATATTTTAGGTCGGGCCAAGGAGGAGTTCGCTTTTGTGCATCTGCCTACGTCATGGATGAGTGTGCATGATTAAGTAGCCTACTCCTTAACAAGGAAGGCGTGTCAACTGGTGTGTAAACGTTGCCAAAGAGGGAGGGGCTTTAGTGGACAGATTGCTGCCCCCCGGGGCAACTCCCAAACTGTTCCAGCCTGGCGATCAGTTGCCACAGATAGAAGTAGATTTTATAGATCAGCATTGTGGACTCAACTTGACTTGGGTTTGAATTGGCTTCGCTCTGTAAACTGCTGTTCCAAGATTTGCTGCCCCTCCCTGCACAAAGCCTCTCTGATCCCCTTTCTGCTGCACAACAGATAGCATCTTGTTGCAGTCTGGCAGATTTGAAGGCTTTTCTAAAGTGAACTCGTAGGTGAATGAAATTAGAAATATGGGCGCTTTAACTCCTCGCATCTAATGGATGCTGTTGCTTTTCTTGTGAGACACTTTAAATACACACATTACTCGTGTGGCACCAGGGTTGTGTTACTACACATGGCGTGGCTCTAGGGAGCCACTAGCATGATCCAGGGGCATTTTGTACCAACCGGCCCAGCAAGGACCTCAGCATGAGGTAGGCACCTGACGACAAATTATTCTCCTGCATCACCAGTGAGACACAAAATCTGACTGCTATGTCATTAGGCTGGTGAAGAGTTTGTGTTTCAGGTTCCTTCTTAGATTTACTTTTTTCTCTTTTTTTTTTTCCCACATCTCCATCAGATGCCAAAATTTAGATGTAGCATTGCATGTGGTCAAATCTGTTTCCTTCCTCTTTTACAAACTGCCATTTGCTCTTCTTCTAATCTCATGTAATGTTTTTCCACTTTCATGATCTAATTCTCTGTTTTAACAAGTCTCGCTGGTACAGTAGAAAGAAGTGGTAAGATGAAAAGCTTGATAATTCTAGTAGATTTTATGTTCTTAGACGGGAGCAGCGACAGAGTTACATTTCAGAGATTGTTTTGGGGTTTTTTTTTTAATGTGAGCCGAGCGGTGGTGAATAAGAAAAGGGAAAAAAAAAAAAGCTGACAAATGGTGACAAGGTAGGCCTGGAGCAGTCTGCAAGAGATAGCAAGGATTTGTGTCAAACATTAATGGATCTTTGGTTTATAAAACTGTACAGCCTTGGTAACTGTCCTACAGTTTTTGGAGGCAAACAATGTATCTCTTTCTTCTCTGTTGGAACATGTAGAGGTTGCACAACAAGCGAGAGAAAATATAACCCAATGTAACAGAAATGCAATATACAGCATTTTACCTCCTGTGAGTCTTTATATTAAAGGAGGACATGAGATATTTATATTGTTCATAATATCACAGAGACAGAGTTCAATCAATTTCTCTCTGGCAGAGACTCATAAAAACTAACACTGCAAGCTTTGCAGGGATCGTGTTCATTGCATTGCATGGTGTGTCTGCTACCACCTCTGTTTCCCGCAGCATACATAAAGGATGGGACGGTGTATTATGAATTAATCGGGTGTATTCTTAATACTCTTTAACCAGCTTAGCCCATGACTAAAAGATTACATCTCTACATGAAATAGCCCTGAAAATCCAAGTATGTTTGTACATGTGTATGTGACCTTTTGCACGTAAACATACAACGTGCATGCATGCTTTGTCTCCCACCGCATCATTTTATGTGTTTACCACAAAGAACATCCTAAGTAAGAGTCAGGAAGTGAAATCAGTTGCATTAGCCTGACCTCCAACAACAACAACAACACTGCTGCAGTTTGGTTTGTCTCTCATTTTATACTGTTACACTGCTATGTCTGGCTAGTTAGCTGCAACCCCAGTCCACTTTTTAAAGCTTGTCGCCCACAGCTTTATTAATACCACACATACACTCGCACATCAGCAAAGCAGATCGAGTGGGTTACTTACTATAGAGCAACTGTTTATACTGAAACTGGGTTATGCTGTAGTAGCGGAGTTGATAACGGAGCACAAACCTCATGTGAAAGGTTTACTGGGGCAATTAGAGAATCTCAAGTAAGCTTTGTTTTTTGCTGGAAAGCTGATTAGATCTACTCAGAGGAAATGAGAAACCAAGGTTATTAATAGATGTTTAGTCTAAAATCGGACATTCCAGTCACGGTGATCTTGGAAAAAATGTTGTATTTTGGCGCATAATGTGTATTCTATACAACACTGATAAAGGAGGCGGGGGACCTTTTAAATTGTCAAACTGCAGCTACTAAGTGTTCGCAGCAATAAAAACCTTCACTTGAAACATTTATTTGCATTTAATGGAACAAACAATAATGACAGACAAATATTGCACGACCCTAAACGCTTGTATCTTCTTCCTTGCGTGCCTCTCCTCAAGAAGCTTGCTCATCCATGCTCATCCTCCAGCATAAAGCAGTGCCTTTTTTTCCACATAGGAAAATCTCATGTTTTGGATACAAATCGGAGAGATGTAGACCGAGACATGCACGGGCGCAGACATGCACATTCGCTTATAATCCCTGCACCCATTACCATTTCTCCTGCACCTCAGCATTTCCACTGCCTTTCATCACGGCCTCTTTTGTCTGTAAAATGATAGCGAATCCTTTAGCTAACTACCAACAGAGAATACCTAACCCTTTGTCTCCCCCCTGTGCTTCTCTCCTCTGCTCGTCTGTTTGTTCTGCTGATTTATGGTGGAACTGAAGTCAGGGGCCAGCAGATAAACGGATAGAGGAGTCATTTGTGATGGAGGAGAGGACGGAGAGGGGCAGATGAAGGGGAGGGATGGGACCTTGCTTCCCTGAGCCATTAGCAGCAATAATGAGAAAGGCGAATAGCTGTCAGTCACCTTAATTGGTCAACTTTATTAGAAACTCTGCTCATGAATAGTTTTCACCGGTATTATAAGAGGCAGTCAGGATGGATAGACGGTCAGGTAATCAGGCAAATGGACAGGAGGAATTTTGGTTGTACTTTGTGCTTAAATTTGTAGCCTTTAGTTGAAGCTACATTTGGGAACCATAGTGCAGTTTTTAAAAAGATTATAAAAAACCAGAGAGGTTCTCGCATTCATTCTTCTTTGAGTGATTTATTGGTTAATGTAACTCTGAGTTCCTAGCCACAAGCACAAATTAGGAAAATGCAACTAAATGTAGGGAAATCCAATCCTGTGAAATCCTGTACTCTTATTGCTACTGTGGACACAGAGGGGCTAACACTCAGCAGCAGTTGCTCAGTCTCACTTTTAGAGTCCAATGTGATTGGCGGTACATTTTAATAAAAAAAAATTTTTTTTCTTTATCAAGGCTTGTTTATTGCAATTATGAGGCAATGCTGAATCAGGAAGTATACCGCTCCTAACAAAGAAGTGAAACTTGACATGACTTATTCATCATTTCAGATGAAACTATGTCGTCCTTCCCGCGAGTTCATTAATTGCATAGTGCAGACATAAAACAAGCAAGAGGAAGAGGAATGGTTCCACATTTACAAACGGGCAGGCAAGAAAAATGCCAACTTCTGCTGCAGACCAGCAGATTGACTGCCTCAAGACACTGCACCGGGCCCTGTTGTAGAAAAGTAAATGGTAAAAAATCAACTTATGTAACATTATCTCTGCTTTGTTGTTTTCTCCATGACAGAGTGGGTAGAATGAGTGGCAGCAACATGGAGATGGACCGCTGTGGCCAACATGGGTCAGTAGAGAGCCCTACTTCGTCTTTACAGGGCCTGAGCAATTCCAGCCTCCCAATGGCCTCCACTGACAACTTGACTGCAACTGACACTGGTAAGCAGCTC
This sequence comes from Tylochromis polylepis, assembly GCA_015107715.1. Taxonomy (NCBI): domain Eukaryota; kingdom Metazoa; phylum Chordata; class Actinopteri; order Cichliformes; family Cichlidae; genus Tylochromis; species Tylochromis polylepis. The sequence continues at coordinate 38,691 of VVHJ01015462.1, read as the reverse complement.
ATACTGAATCAGTTATTAAAGAAAATAATAGCAGAAATAAACATTAATGTAATCCAACAGAAATGAGCATGATATTGTCTACGTGGCAATGTCTGTGAGTTTTCTGACATGTGCACTTGGGTATCCATGGAAGTTGTTTTGATCTTTTAAGACTGCGAACCATAAAGGTGCACTTTGTTCAGAGTTAACCTGAGCAGCGACATCGAAACATGGAAAGGAAGCTCTGCAGGGATTTACAGTTACTGGCTGTCAGCTTATCCCTGGTTCCTTTTTTTGCATGCAGTGCGCATGCAGTTTGTTGTGACGGGTTCATTAGTTCACGTTTTTCGCAGTCTTCTAACCTGAGACGCGGCTCAGAATAAGAGGCGTCTGTCCTCGCTTTGGAAATTGTCGTCATCCTTCACGTATCAGCTTTAAACCTCGGTGGCGCTCAGACACTTGTAATTGCTGCAACTTCCTGGGCAATGTTGTTTGAAGAGATAATTATGGACTCTGATAACGAGGGGAAAAAGGGCTTGGCTACATCCTAGAGCCACCCCACACCCACCTTTACAATCCCCCCCCAAACTGTCAAAGCAGTTATTGAAGACTGCACTACACAATTATCTAAGTATCTTCAGTCTTCTCTGGTGTAATGTCAAGTTCCAAGTGTAAGTCTTTAATTGACAAATGGTTCATAACTGGGAGGAAGATGTTTTGACTGTCACCATGGACCCTGGATTGTGGAAAATTTCCAGTTCTTCTGTAGAAACAAGGTATGTCTTTATATTATAGCTGAGCAGTACACAGTGACATAAGGGGCATAGTAGATAAATCAGATTTGCAGCTGTCAACTGGGAATATTCTGTCAGGGAATGCTGTTAAGGAAAATTAACTTACAAGGACCCAGAGATACAAAGGATACACTGTGTGTGAATCCACAAAGGCAGGAAAAGGAAAGTCTGCCAACAGACATTTCTCTCTGTTTGTATCTGTATTAGTTTGTGTGCATGTGGGAGCCTGTAATTCCCAAGTTGACACAGTTTGTGTTACATTGGTAATGTCTGTGAGTTTGATTGTATTTTAATTGGCAGACCGGCTAACGTCTTTTTTCTTCTTTCTTAGGTTCTCAGGATGTTACACGAATGTCCCCGTTTCCTAGAAGCCCGGTGGCTTCAGCTCCAGGTTCTCCTAATCCTCCCTCCATTACCAGCCCGAGTAAGCAGCCGCCTCCACTCCCAGAGAAAAAAATGGCCAGCCGCACCGTGTCTGCTCCTGACGGAAACGGAAAGCCTTTCATTCGAGCGTACCCGCGACTCCCATTTACCGGCTCAGAGAGCAACGTGTGTCGGACCGCTGATGCCAGCTCCCGTTCCAGTTTGCCATCCAGCCCCGTTGATCCACGGCCCATTTTCTCCTCCAGTGAGTCTCTAGAACGTTGTCACGCCCCCCTGGGCCGAGCCTTGAGGTCCAGGACGCTGGACGAGCCAGTCAAGACTCATGGTCGGCTGGGCGTGCACTGCCGAAGCAGCATCACTTGCTCATCTTCTCCTCAGCTTAGCGTGCCATTCTCAGCTTCAGAACCAGGTTCAGCGCCAAATTTCGGCTCAAGCCTGCAGCTCCAGACCCTTCTGAGCAACATCGACAGTAGAGAAGGAGTGTACTCCAAACTGGGCGGGCTATACGCGGAGTCTCTGCGGCGCCTGGCTCTAAAATGTGAAGACCACTTTACTCGCTCGCAGAAGAACCCGCTTAGGTTTGAGGAGAGCAACTGGTCTCTGTTCAGGCTCACATCTAACAAGCCGAGCTGCAATGCAGGAGATGCTGTGTACTACTCTGCCGCCTGTGCCTTAGACCCCAGCAGCTCCTACGCTGTAAAGGTAATCCCTAAATACTGAGCTTCACTTGCAAGTGAGAGATGTTGTGTATGATGTTTTGCTTTCCCAGCACGCACTCTGCGAGCACTTTGTCAGAATTAACCCAAAAAGAGTAACTGGGCAACCGAATAAATAACTGGCATTGTTTTTCATTGTGAGGTAAAGGGTGGCAGGTGTGCAGCCTGTTATGTTTCCTGTGACTACTTCAAAATAAAAGCCTCAATGCCGTTTTCTACACATCTGACGTGAAAAAGCAGCAGTAGTTCAGTTCGTCAATAACTGAACACAGCTTTGATGCACTGTTTGGAGAATAAACGATAAATGGTGAGGTACAAAAAAATAAAAATGTAGAGTTTTTATTTAGTTTTCAGTTAAGTCTGACTTCTTTGGAAGTGGATTTTAACTAAAATTGGATTAAAGGATCATCACTACAGTACAGTTTACAGTATTTATATTATCAATAATGCCCTACATAGTTTAAACAAGTGGTTGCGAATCTTTTTCATTGGATCTCCTAACAGAGTGAGAAACTCTTTTAAAATAACCCCTTTTATCTTTATATATATTCAGCAGAATTCATTTTAAACTGGTTGGGGCTACTTTTGGATGTCCCCCCCCCACCACCCCTAACTGGTCAAGGCAGATGGCTCCCCCTCCCTGAAACTGGTTCTGCTGGAGGTTTCTTCCTGTTTTTCTTTCTAGCTGTTGCCAAGTGCTTACTCATAGGTGGTCGTTTGATTGTTGAGGGTTTACAATAATAGTAAAGTTTATCTTACAGTATAAAGCACCCTGAGATGACTGTTATTGTGATTTGGCGATTACGTGTTTCAACTGTCCATAAATGTTAGCTTATGATTTCCACCATTCTTCCACTTTTGCCAGCACTCCATTTAACACATATTAATATCAAAGCATGGTGTCACCAATTCCACCCATTTATCCAGTATACACCCTGTTAACACTTTAAACTTTACCTAGCTGTTCAGCTGCTAATCCATACTGCTAGCTCACGATTCATTGCTGGCCATGTTTTAGAACAACAATTTGCAAATGTACTCATAAAACAGTTTAATTTGAAATATTAACTAGTAGTTTCAACTCTTGGCCAAACGTTAGCGAGCTGTATTTTTATCACTTGGATAGTTACCGATTAATTTTAATCACTTACACATTCTTTTGGCTGCCATTTTCCACTGCTTATCCATTACTTTAAGCTAAGTGTAAACTTTAAGCTTTGACCACCTATTGTACTTATATTCTTGGTTTTCATATAATGGGATTTTTAAGTACTTGGTTTTGCCATTTAAATGAAATAGAAAAAATTAAGGAAAACATTTATTGTTAAAACTGTGTGCAGAAGATAAGTTATAAGTATATAGCAACAGAGTGTGGACTCTGCTTGCTCGTAACTGTCACTCGCAGTTGAGAGAAGTAAAAACTTACAGTTGTCTGAGGTACAGTTGACCTAATGGGTGTTGAACTTTTCAGCAGGTACTTGACAGTTTGAGGACAGGATGAGGAGATTAAAACTGGGCAGCAGTCTTATTTGTTCTAAGGCTGCAGATGGGATGGCCCCGCTACAGCACAAACCTTAAAGGCATGTAATGCAAATAACGAGGAAGAAGGGTGTGGGTGATGTGATCTTTGCCCGAAAGTCATTAGTGCTGTACAATGTAGCAGCTGTGCGTTTTGCCACAGCCTGGGTGCCCAGACTCTTGCTTAATATCTCTGAGCTGATTAATCTTTACATTCCAGGCAGGATTTACAGCCCAGACAAACCCTTTCTGTTGTCCAAAGCCAAGACAAACTTACTTATACAAGACACTCATCCCTGTGCTAATGGTAATTTTATATATTTAAACCAGCAAAGTCAGTGTTGTACAGCATGCTTTTTTTTACATGCAATACTGTTTACTGTGTTGCCACTTAAACCTTCTCACTAAGACGAGATCATTATTGTTGAAAAAAAAAGGTCCCATCAAAGACTTAGAATAAATGAAATATAATGGGAGGCGTTGTTCCAGACTTTGATGTGATATTTCACACAGAAATTTGTTTCTAGAATGAGAATGGACACTGAAGGGCTATAGTAGTTTATTTTCATCCCAACAGAATCTGGTACTGCTATCAACTTGCCAAATTGTGGTTTAAAAAGTCTTTTTGAGAAAGCTTTTCAGCTGAGGCTTGAGCTTACATGTCCATCAGGGGTGCTGATTTCACATGAATAGGAACAGGAACTGAATTAGCACTGACCTTGGAACTTAACTAACAAGAATTCCTTTCTTATGTTTCTTGGCTCCACTCCCTTCCCGTCTCTCTGGCATTTTCCCTCCCTCCCTCTTTGTCCCTTTCTTCTTTTCTGCTTCACCCCTTTCTCCCTTCCTTTGTGTACATACCTCTGCAGATCTGCAAGAGTTCAAGCATTGAAGCCAAACAGGGCCATCTCTATGGCCTGTCGGTGCAGCAGAGCATGCCTCCTCACTTCAACCTTCAGCAGGACTGTGGTCACTTCCTCGCCTGTGTCCCCCAGAGCATGTTGCCTTCTGATGAAGTCTCCCGGCCACCCACACCTGCTTCGCCACTGCCTCAGTCTGTGCAGGGCCAGCCGGAAGACAGAGAGCGAGTGGTGGTCATCACACCTGAGATCCCTCAGCAGACGGCAGCTGACTTTGTTCGGGAGTGGGAGGCATTCCACAAAGCTCAGCCAGAGGTCTATGAACGTCGTGTATGCTTCCTCCTCCTACAGCTCTGCAATGGCCTGGAGCATTTGAAAGAGCACGGGGTCACGCACCGTGACCTCTGCCTAGAAAATTTGTTGTTGGTACCTCATCAGCGCAGGTCTGCTCTGTTCGCGCCACAGACTGAAAACAGCTCCAGTAATGGTTCAAGCGGTGCAGACGCTCAGCGTCACCTTCCCCGGCTCCTGATCAGTAACTTTGCAAAGGCCAAGCGTCGCTCCTCGGAGGATGCTGCGGCAACCAATGTGGACCCTCGCATTAAACGTGACCACGCCAGGCTGGCGCCTGAGATCCTCTCAGCAGCCCAGTACCGCAAATTTGATGAGTTCCAGACAGGCATCCTGATCTATGAGCTCCTCCACCAGCCAAACCCTTTTGAGGTCAGTCCAGCACTGAAGGAACAAGACTACCGCTGTGAGGACTTGCCTCCAATCCCCTCGGTCTCCCTTTATTCAGCTGGCCTCCAAAGGCTGGCCCAGCTCCTTCTCCAACCTGATCCCATCAAACGCATCCACATCCAGGAGGCCAAGCGTATATTGCAGAGCTTGCTCTGGGGACCGAGGAAGGACCTCATGGAGCAGCAGTGGGAGAGACAAGGACAAGGGGGAAATTTTGTTGATGCATCCCGACACGAGGGTCTCCTTAATTGGCTCGACGTGAAAAGGGCGCTGCTGATGATGAAGTTTGCCGAGCGCTCGCTGGAGCCAGAGAGGAACGCAGAGCTGGAGGACTGGCTGTGCTGTCAGTACTTCTCCTCAGCCCACCCTCTGTCCCTCTGCCATACCGCTGAACTGCTCTACTCACTAAAGTGAACGCTCACGTTAAGGGTTAAAAATCCACGTGGGCGAAAGCATAGTTATGATGACTATACATGTGAGAGAGACCAATAATGTCAAAGGATGAGAAAAGGAGGCGCGATCCTCTGGAGGAAACCCACACCCATGTATTCGATCTACTTCATGCATGAGATCCATGCGTCAAACTAGCCGTCCAGTCTGAACTTTTTTTTTTTTTTTATATCAACAGTATCCTGCGACAGTGAGCTTAGTATAAAAAAAAAGACCTGTGAACACACCACTGATTTTGTAATAATCAGAAAAATTCTCATGAGAGCTAGAATCTGTTTTTATTTTCTCTCGTGATCCCGATGGATGCATCGGGGGGGAAAAAGAACATGGACAGTATTCATAATAATACACTTACCAAAGTTCATGTTTGGCACTGTGTTGTGTGTATTTATTAAATGTCAGTGGAGACATTATACGCGCTGACGACAGGATAGAAATTCATAACCTAATTCTGTGTCAGTAACGCTGTGTCGCACCTACATGTGCAGCTAACTTTGTCTACATATAACCTGTATGGCTAATTTCTGTGCTAATGGAAATGTGAGATCACCTGCAGGCTTTACCGTGTTGCACCTTTTTCTCTCATGTTTTTTGTCATGGGCACATAGTGCTGTTTTGCAGAATTACTGCAGGATTATTCTTTTTTTTCCCTGTGTATACTTGGAAATGATCAACACAGCCTTTCGGAAAAAAAATACTACTACTGTTCTACTACACACAGTTTTTTCCTCCTTTGCTTATTTTTTATTATATATTTAAATGTTTGTTGACATTTGTCACAGTGCCTTTTGTTCTTTTTTATTTGTTACAGTGACTCGAGCCTAATGTAAATACTCCCCACCATTTGTCCTTTGTGAAACTGGCCTTTCACAGGAACAATTTTTTTTTGTTTTGTTTTGTTGTTTGTTTGTTTGTTTTTTTGTACAGTGATTTGTAGATGATAAAAGAAGTGAATGGGGCCCAAGCAGGTCTTAAAAAGCCATGAATATGAGCAGCAGTTAAAAAAAAAGAAGATATTTATGATTTAAGTTGTTATGCTGTAGTAGTCACTGGAATTTCTCTGTTTATTTTCATATGTGGATTATCAGGTTATGTTATTCAGCAGCAGCTGGCCTTTTTATGTGTTGTGTCAGCTGCAGAGAAAGCTTCAAGTTATAAATAATATTCAAACAAAACAAAAAAAAGTGTGGCGACACATTAACAGCCAGCATGCAGGTTTTTATCCATGACCGACTGTTTCTAATGTGGAAGAAAAGTAAAACACGCCCTGAACTCACAACTAATGCATTATTGATTGGAATTATTTTGTGTGTGCCTCTTATTTGCATCTATCAATAAACTGCATATATTTTCTCACTGCAGGATGTGGTGTGTTGAGGTAGTTTTTTGTTTGTTTTGTTGTACTTATCCATTTTAATGATTGGGCTATTAGCAGGTGCCACTAATGAATATCTGCAAGGTGTTTGTGACAACTGATAGATACGTTCCCTGGCCTTTTTATTTGTTCCACAACTGCTTGTTAATGCATATATGGCAGCAATTCTTTGCATTTAGGCATGTAGACATCATTCAAACCAAACATTAAAATAAAGATGGAAGGTGATTTTGAATTGAAGTGACTTTGCACATGGTTGTTGTGCTAGACGTGCTGGGCTGAGTATTTAAGAAACTGCTGGTCTACTGGGATTTTCCTGCAGAGCGATCTCTAGGGATTACAGAAAATGGTCAGAAAAAGAGAAAATATCTAGTAAGCAGCAGTTCTCTGGGTAGAAATTCATTGTTGATGCCAGAGGTCAGAATAGAACGTTTCAAGCTCACAGGACGGCAACGGTATCTCTGAACGCACAACATGTCGAACCTTGAAGCAGATGGGGCACAGCTTCAAGGTTCCACACCTGGTGCACCACACAGCATGCTACACTGCAAGCTGAGAACAGGAAACTGATGCTACAGATTACACAAGCTGGAAGATTGGAAAAATGTACCTGCTCTGATGAGTCTCTATCTGCTGCCACTTCCAGATGGTAGGGTCAGAATTTGCTATAAACAAAAGCACAGATCCATCCTGCCTTGTATCAGTGGTTCAGGCTGGGGTTGGCGAGGTAATGGTGTGGGGATATTTTTCTCTGCACACTGGGTTCCTTTGTACCAACTGAGCGTTGTTTAAACACAGTCTACCTGAGTATTGTTTCTGTCCATGTCCATCCCTTCATGACCGCAGTGTACCCATCTTCTAATGGCTGCTTACGACAGTATAAAGCTCAAACATCTTAAACATGTTTCTGGACCATGACTGTGAGCTCACTGCACTGAAGAGATGGTCTCCTCAGTCCAACAGAGCACCTTTGGGATGTGGTAGAAAGGGAGTTTTGCATCAAGCAAGCAGTTCTGAAGGCAAAAGGGGGTCCAGTCCTTTAGTAGGTGTTTCGAACCACCTACTAAAGTATCTGATGAGTGATGAGTGTCCTGTTTTTAATGGACTTGATAGTGGAGCTGTTCAGAAAAAGGATGTCACACAGGAAGTAGAGGGTGTTTTTGATGAACAGGGGAGAAAAAAACAGACTATTTTGTTATGTTGCTCAGTGTATTTTGTGGATCCTATTAGTCTAAAGTATACTATGTAAGACTGTGTGAAACACATGCAAATTAACTAATTAACTCCGTACTGAGAAAAATCCACAGCAGTAAAAGATGTTGCAGATAAATGCTCCTATTGGTCGTAGCCTTTCTGTTGCTTGGCTTAAACACTGTGCATAAACATAATGGGGAATTAACTTCTGGTGATTCTTTTCAGAATAATTTCTTTATGTCTTGTAAACTATTTTTTGTGCAGAGACTAAAGCCTCGTGAGCAAATTCAAACTAGATTTTTTTTTAAAGTAAAATAAGTACAGGATGAAAGGAGCTGAAAACTCCTGTCAGACAAAAGAAAAAAACATTTGCCGCTGTGGAAGACAGTGCAGTGCACCAATCAGCACAACAGGTTGGTCATGTGGTGGAATCTCAATTTCAGTTTGGAGCCTCAGGCCAAAACACCCCACCACCACCACCACTACCACACACACACACACACACACCCCAACACCCCCCAACCCCGATACCTCCCACCTGCTCCCCCCACACCATGTAGCCTTCTGCTTCACATCACTCCTTCAAAACCACTGGCTGCTGCCTTGTCATAGGTGGAACTATGTTGCTATGGTGTTTTGACCAATGGAATGGCATTTCCAGGAAAGCAGTCAGTCTCTGTCTTCCTCTCCCTTTCACTAGCTCACCAGTCCACACACACACTGAAGCAGCCTGTTGAGCAAGAATCTAAATAACCCCCTGGTAACAACAGCAAGGCCCCTTCTTTGTTTCTGCCGTGAACACCGGTCAAGAGGTTGCATTCTTTATTAAACAAAAAAAAAAAGGAATGCCAGCAAACTGTCTTTAGCAGAAGACATAAGAGAGTACAAAGCGGCCCAGCACAGCTAATATATGATTGAGGTAAAAATCTAGCTATTGTTAGGAGGAAAATGCATTATATAAGTATTTACTGTACTTTTTTAAAAAAACCAAAAAACTTTAATTTACCAGTTATTGCTAATTTACCTCTAGAATCATTGTCTTGTTGTGGCCTTGACTAAAAGTTAAAACTAAAATCTGGTTATGCAGACTTTATTATCTCTTTCTGGTCTTCATACCTTAAGAAAGACAGAAAACCCATTCATAATGTTATATCCCAGAGTGCTTACAGAATGACGCTGCCCATTAAAAAATGCTCTTTTAACAGTGAGGAGGATTGCTACATGCAGCTCAGTGGAAATGTGGGGCACAGCTAGCATGGCCTGCTAGTTAGTTCCATTTCCCTATAGCCAAGAATCAGCCTCAAGTCAATAGGCCCACAGGGCTTTTTCGCAGGACACATCTGACATACCACAAAGAAAAATAATAAAAGGTATAAATATTATTAACACGCATCATTTACTACAACTTTAATTGAACAGAATCATTATTATTAACATTACGAGTCAAAATACCTGCTATGAAAAAGGCCCATTCAGTATCTAACAGGTAATAGTAATACTAATCTCTGTATTATTCTAGGGTCTTTAACTTGGAATAGACAGCACCTTGAGGTGACTGCTGTTGTGGTTTGGTGCTATATAAATAAAACTGAATTAAATAGTAACAGTCACTGGCATGGCACTGGTCTCTAATTAATCACAAAGGTATCAGCAACACTTCATGTCACCCAGCATTCCCATCTATCCCAAACGAGTGATGCACACAGCTGCGGCTTCCTTCAGGTGCTTCCTGCTGAGCAGTTGAAGGACTTGCAGCCTGTTGTTGGAGCTAAATAGGAAGCTGGAGTAATATTCGTCCTTCCCCACTTTAAGTTCTCACACTGACGAGCTCCTTGGTCCTTCGCCCTTGAACGTGTTCTGTCCCACTTGCACTTCCTCTTCCATGATGCCTTTGCCTCTCTGCAACAATTCTATGAATCATTAATAAGAACATAAGGCAGCCTTTATGGCAATAAAAAAAATATTCCTTAAATCAACAAGCCATGGTCAAAAGGGGGGCACTATGAAGAAATGCAAATTGCTGCTTCATCAAGGTCAGTCTTTGGAAGTTAGATGCAGTCTCAATTTTAGGATGTGTTTAAATTTTACTTTTTTTAAGACTAAAAAACAAACAAAAGAAAAACATTTCTCTGAAAAAGTGCTTGAAACATTTTGACATTTCATCAAACAATTATGCACCTGGACTTTATCAGCAGCAGTAAATACT
>VVHJ01015462.1:4103-16751 GCA_015107715.1 Tylochromis polylepis | reverse complement strand
AAAACTCCCCTCAGTGATTTTGAAATGGGATGTGAACAATATGAAAGTCTTTCAGGAGCCCTAAAGGAGGGAAAAAAAAAAAAAAAAGTTAATGGATGTTAAAGAGGGGGGAAAAGAAAAAAAACAATATCGCTTACATCACATGTTCATCAACACAGTTTGATTTCATTAGAGCCCAAGCAAAGCGATAAGAAAGCAAACATTTCAATCAGCTGTCTGAGGGTCCTTCTACAGCAACTGTGAATGCCCACCTCTCAGGCCTCCAAAACTTCACAATGAGCTCAGAAATGTTTCTAGCGTGGTCGATCAAAATCCACACACACCCGCACGCACACGTCAGCATAATAAATGCCGAGTTCAGGTAAAGTCTTTGTGAAATGTTGCTAACTTCTAGGTAGGTGTCCTGCAAAGTTTACACACATTCAACACATCACATGCACACGCCGTCAATGCCAGTGAAGTTCCCATGGCAGCAACATCATTTTGGTAAAATGTCCATCTCTTTTTTTTTTTTTTCTCCTTTCAATTTACATACAGAACAGAGTGAGCAACAGAATCTAAAAGCAAAGAACAGTTTAAAGAAAAAGAGTTTCTAAGAATCTAAGCAGTTTTTACGCAGTTCATGTGTTGGGTTAAGTAGCCCAAAAAAGATGCATTTCTGAGGTGATCCACTTGACTTCCACTATGTTTGACATGCATGTCCAACAACTGTATTTTTTTTTCCTGGGTTAATGAAATAAGTCTTTTAGCATTAGTATGGATGTCTGGGTTGTGACTTTGTTTACCAGAAAAATACCAAAGAAAAACAACAGAAAGTGCCCCACTGCATTTCAAATTTGCTTTAAAAAAAAAAAAAAAAGTTAACAGACTTTGTTTCTCAGTTATATGAAGTTTCTGTCTGGTCTTTAAGGGATGCAGTCCATAAACAGGGAGTAATTACAGTTTGGCAAAACGGTATGGAAAATGAACCATGTGAGCTGGCCATTTTCCTCTTCCCCCACTTCAGAGAAAACACACACACAAAAACAAAATGTCTTTTCTCTTTGCCAATATCCCCTTACAAGTGACTAATAATAAATTAAAGAGGACCTTGAAGAGATCTGTTTAAAAGACTGTGTTTATGCATATATTTATATATATTTATATATCTCTATACGTGATGTGAAATAACAGTGTCCAGTTCTGAAAGTTCAAGAGGGGTCAATTCATTATGTTGTCTGCCTGCAGGCCCCGGGCCTTGGAGCCTTGGGGGTAAGGTGGGTTTTAAAAAGGCTGACACTGGTCAAGGAGCTTTGTGTTGGCAGGCTTGGTGGTGATGAGGATTTTAAGGTCCATTATTACGCCTTGCCCTCTTCTACTTTGACAGCCTGGGGTTTGATGGCTCCAGTGCGTGCTGGTTTGGCTGAGCCTGTGGAAGGTAGGGGCTCCTGGAGTTTGCTGGTCATGCCCCCAGACGGTGTTTTGCCCTCTCCCACCGCCTTGCGTACATCTCTTATTGTTTTACTCTGTACAAAAAAGACAGAGGACTTATTAAAGTGACAGCAGTGCCTGGTAAGCCGCACATATATGCACCAACAAGTGTTTTATGTAACGCCATAGTAATGGCGAGTAATGTGAGACGCCAAGTCTCACATTACTAAAAATGAATTCAACACTAAAAATAAAACTTTACATTTTTAAGTCAAATTCACACAATAGTGAACATAAAAAGCATTTCAAAATAAGAGAAAAATAAAATTGATTAAATTAAATTACCTATATTTACAGTGGGTGGCTCACCTTCATGCCATCCTCTGGCCCTTTGACCGGGGGCTCGGAAGCTGAAGGAGGGGTGGAGTGGGGAGGGTCACGGCCAGGATTGGGGTAAGGGGGGGAACGGATGATGACAGGCTTGTTGACCTGCATAACAGGTCTCTGAATAGGGTTGGGGAAGGGGCCTGTGGTAGGCGGCCGCATGTGCATCACCATGCTGCCCTGAGCAGGAGGGACCTGTTGGTCACAGAGGAAACAACAGGAGGAAAAGCAGGTGAAGGGTTGGCAAATAAATGAAATGCAAATAATTAGCAAGGGCTGAATTCCTTAACACTTAGACTTGACTTTTAGATTCGAAACACTGATGTTCAGGGTAAGGGATGTAGCGATCCTATATTTGGATATGATATTAGCAGCAGTATGCAGCAAAGACTCACACTGAGCAGAAATAAGGCTAGTAACAAATACCTTCTTTTTTTCTTTTTTAAATCTTGGTCCTGCTGTTATTTATTTTAAATAATAAACCCCAAGTCAGTAAGTGCATATTCTTGTATTTGTATTTACCTGTGACAGTTTACTTTAAAGAAGTGAGGAAAAACAACATTCAAATGTCTGCCAGTGCAACCCCTCAACCTCCTAGTAAATGCACCTATGGTATCAGTTTCAAACTCCTATGAGTTTGAAACTGATACCATATACAAGAAAAAAAAAAGAAAGAAAAAAGATTCCTATTCTCTTCTTTAAAGTGAAGTGTAGAGCTTACTAGTACTTAGTACTCTGTACGAGCAGAAACCAATGTAATGGTATAAGTACTGGAAAGGTTTTTTGTTTTTTTACAGTATACTACATTCTAATTGCATAATGGTGGATTTAACTAATCATGTCTAGTAAATAAAACAGCTATAGAAAAATGTATAGTGCGGCCCAAGTTTAAAACAATGGCCTTATTAAAAGAAAATAAACGGTAATATTTTAAGGTGAAAAATCCATACCTGCTGAGTAAAATGTGTTGGCAGAGGGCCTACAGGTCCCCCAGGACCAGAGGGCTTCCCGCTGGGGCTAGCAGAGCCAGGTCTGATATTAAAATAAATAATACAAATGAATTAGTCAAATGTGCGCTGTGACACAGTGGAGTACATTTGGAGTGATAAAAAGATCTACATAACTAACTTCTACTACCTTCCTCAAATTATTTCCACTCACCTGTAGGAACCTCCAGATATGCCTGGGGAATGATTGGGCTTCTCAGAGAACTGAAAACCTTTCATTTCCATCTGTGAGCCCTGAGAGTGGAGAGACACACAGAGGTACATTGTCAGACTACTGTAGCGGATTTTCAGTATTAGTCAGGGGTGTAAACAAGTAAAAATGGCACACCAGTGGTGAGATATCTGATGGATGGAAAGTTAAGCAACATGAAGTCAGTAAAGCTCACCTCTCTGCTGCCAGTCATGACAGCTGCCTGCGACCCCGGTGGTAGCATTCGGCGTGGGGCTCCCACTGACAAGTTCTGTCCCTGCTGCAGCTGGATGGACTGTGGGAGGATGAGGTGTTGTTGAGCTGAACCATAACGCAGCTGAGAGCCAGGCAGGGGCATAGTGACCTGGTGAGAATGAAGAACTGATTGTAAGTTTTTAATATAAGACAACAGTCCAATTATGCCGTTTATATGAAGGCTTATATTTGTTGGGCTAAAACAAACACCAAGTACAATTTTAAAATCCTCTTATACATCAAAATGAATATTTTAGTCCTGAGCAGCAACAACTCACAAACCTGAATGAGCTGAGAGTCCATTAACTGTGAAGAGCCCATGCCAGGCCCTTGGTTCATCTGGCTATCATAGACTAGCTGCTGGCTGCCATTCATAGGCTGGTAGTGTGAGCCTGACTGGGGTTTAACCATGTCTGATGGCTGCATGCCAGGGAAAGCTGAGTATGGGCCCTTGAGAGGGGCTCCACCTGACAATACCATGGGACTGGGCTGTGACAGGTTGGGGTGCATGTAAACCTGGGACCTGAAAGAGGTAAGACAAAAGCAGAGCGACACAATGAGTGAAAGGAAAAAATATTTTTTTGAAACTCTCAAAAACATTTTATCTGCTCTCTAAATAAATGAAGAGAAGCAAATTAACATGGAAATTCTTTAAGCAAACAGTACCTGAAGGGGGGAATGGAGCTGAACATCTCTTGGGACTGAGAAACGGGCAGACCTCCCCGAAGCCCCAACTGAGCCTGAGCCTGAAGAGACGTGTGTAAAGAAATGGGAATCTGCTGGGCTGCAGCCGCCTGAATGAGTGAGCACATGCAGTCATATGACAATTTGCTGGTACACAAGCAAGCCTGTGTTTGTGTGTGCGCGCGTGGGGGTATTTTCTTACCTGTTGGTAAGTCTGCTGCTGGGTCATGGTGGGGGGTACGAGGCGTGGCTGGCTTGGAAAGACGTGACCATCCAGATACAGCGGGGGAATATGATTACCTGCATCAGGGGCAAAACCCAAACAAGCTTTCATTTACTCCTCAAAGATAAATCCTTGATCAAACTCAAGAAACAAAATGTAGTTTTACCTTGCATGGACATGGAAGGTGCTACTGATGCAACAGGCATTGGCGGCATGGAAACGCCACCAAACGAGCTGTAACTGACACCAGTGGATGAGCCGGCACTGCAGGGAGGCTGAGCACCTGAAGCGCTGCCACCAGGAGAGCCCTGCTCAGGAAGAGACTGGGAGTTCTCCCACGCCTTGCGTGCTGACTCCATCTGCAGAGACACAAACATTTATAACGGAGCTGCACATTTCAAATCGGAGTTTTTCTAATGTTCCCTACTAAAAGCACCACAAATCAACAGGAGTACCATTCCTTCTAAGTTATATATTTAAAAAAAATAACTATCTGACATTGGATTGTGATTTAAATACCTTGAGGGTGAGATCAGCACTGGGAAAAGAGATAGGGTTGAGGTTGATGCCAGGCTGCAGGTGGTTGGAGCGCAGAATGGGGATACTCTGATTCAGAGCCGTCTGTTTGAGGACAAAGAAGATTAGAAATACTTACACATCAGCATATCTTATTTTGAAATAAGACACTATTCCATTAATGGTTTCAGTTGTATTACAGCTCATTTCATTAAGTTCTCCAAAGTACAGTACTTACGTCCTGAAGTTTGTTAACAGGATTGGACACGGGTACTGGGGTAGAACCTGGCGGCAGGCTAAAATCTGAATCTTTGGCACTGACACCAAACTCAATGGGCGGGACAGGCAGCACAGTGTCCACATGGAGGTCCACACCATTGACTGGCGTGATAGGGCCGCCTTCCAGCCTATCAACACCTTCTGAGCCCTTCCGGTGTTTCAGGGAGCGTTCATTTCCGATGGGCCCTGGTTTGTGCTGCTCTTTGTTTTGTTCTGGGCCTGCATCGGAGTCCTGTCCCAAAACATGTAATGTTACAAGTCTGTCTACGTTTTTCAAAGTAATGCTAGAACAACACTGAAACTAATGTGAAAAAGTAAATTAAAATGAGACTTAAAAGAACAAAAAACAAAAATGCAGTTTAATAGCAGCTGCATCACACTACCTCAGAGTTGGGCTCACTCCCAGTGTAAGAAACCTGTTTCGTCCATGAGTCTCCCCCTGACGACTGCACTGAAAGAGCTTAAACAGATACATAAAAGTCACCGTTATTAATGAAGAATGCAATCATCTGAAAAACAAAATGTTCACAAAAAAACTTTCATATTATGCACATTCATAGTACAACATCTGTTCTTTATGGACTTTCTTGAAAGCCACACATTGCCATAAATACTGTGAATAACAATACAATGCTCTTGTTCCATATGTAGGTTAGATTATATAATTAATTTCTCATGGCGTAGCAAGTGACCAGGCCTCACCGCAAGCTATGAAAGGACTCGTCAGTTAATTTCAATTAATTTGGAGTCCCAGGAAAAGGGAGAGTAAAATTACTGTAAGTTGGTGCAAAACCTTTGTTAAAGCCCTAAAATTAAATGTGAAAGTCAGCACTTAAAGCATGCCTTCATTGTTTAAGTTCACTGTGATGATGCACAAAGGTAACATTTCAAAAAAATGTAATTGCCCAGAAACTCATGGGCCTGACTGTATGTGCTCTCCGTGTGCGTTGAGGCCAATATATTTCTAAGGTTTATGTTTAACATAACAATATGCGTATCTCAATGAAGCATTGGCCAAAAAATAAATAAATAAAAATACCTGAGCTGTTGGTCTCCCAGATTTCAGTTCCCAGATTGTTCGAAGAAATTCCTTCCTCAGGTTGTTCAATGCTCATGCTTCCCTGTTTTTTGGCAAAGCGTGGTGGCATCTTGGAAGCGACTGTCCTGTTTTTCACTGCTACCTAAGATGGTTGAAAGGAAAAGCTTCAAGGTTCGCTGTGTAAAAATGGCAAGCAACTGAATGCAATGAAAACTTTTGTGAAAACATAATGTAACATAACCTAGAAAATACTGGCGGCCTCCGGTGTTACCCCTCAGCTTCCTCGTACATGCACCCGAGTTATAAATGTGAAAATCCTAGATCCCCTTCCTTGAGTTATTGCTGAGATTTTAACTTGTCCCAGAGTTTTGGTAAATGTACCTATGGTATACATGTGAAATTCCTATGCCATCAGCCTTTTACGCCTGCAGGATACACAAAAAAAATGACACATTCCCTTCTCTTCTTCACATGCCGATGTGCTTGCAAAGTCCGATGTAATGAGTTAATTCTTTAAAGTATAATTAAGGGATCAGTGCAGCCACCTTCCCAGAGATCAGTGTCCAGGCATCACAGCCAGCACTTATTTAACTTGGTATCATCTGTGTAATACAGAAAGAGCTGCACTGGCATGTATTTGTTTGCTTGGTGTTTTTTGGGGGACATTTTAGGCTTGAATTGTTGTCAACTTTAGCACATGTTCAGGGGTCAGTCAATCATATGGAAGAAAGGATGCACCAAAAACTGACAGCATGGCAGCCAACAGAGTGTCTTAGATAAAACTGCCCACAACAACATTAGACATGAAGTTGCTGTGTGATTTAAGTCAGCTACCAGAAGGTCGTGATAGAGGGGTTAATCGCTATCACAAAATTTCCCTCGGCCTATCTGTGAGTCATCCTTTCTCAGAGAGGATGGAGTGCACACTCTCAGTTTTTAAACTCAAATATTTACTATATTTAAAATAGTAATGGAAAAAAATACACTGTATATGTGTAGAATGTCAGCTGCATCACTTTTCAGGACTCACATCTTGTAGAGAAACAAATGAGCACGCTGCAGCAAGCTGGAAAGACAAGAGGCTTTGCCAATGCAGAAGCAGCTTGGACTCAAATAGTATTATCAGAAGGTCAGTGCTGTATCACTTAGCAATTAAGTAAGCTTGCCAGCTTGCTCCAACTCCAACAATGCATGAATGTGACGACTAGTTTTGTAGCATTTATTGGCAAAGTTATTTGGAAACAGGAGGCAAGCCAATTTACAAACACGGGTTTAGTTGAATTGCTGAATTGAATTTCTCATGTAAAGCCCGTCAAGACTGTATTGCACCATTTTAGGTAGATATGGTCACACTGGTCAGCTACCTCTGGCGACCAGTCACCTGGGAAACGTGTATTTCTCAATGGGCTGGCAGGTAGCTTTAACTGGCTGCTGCCAGGTAAAATCTAAAAAAAAATTTTTTTTAAATCAGCTTGCCCAAAAATCTCCTTGTGAATTCACAGGGAGATTGCCATGGTGAGCAGTACTTTGCATAGTAGACACTGACTTTCCTGAAAACACCTGCCAACTGCTCACTGATTGGTGACTGAGGACTAAAGAGCATTAACAACCAACCATTGTGGGACTCGTAAAGAGAGCAACAGGACGCTTGACTGCAGTTCATGTATTGGCCAACAGTGTCATAACAACAACTTTCAGAATTAAACACATTTTAGAGGGCCATGTTTTACTATTTAAAAAAAACAATGCTAATAATAATTTTTGAGTATTTAGATTCAGTGTATGTTAAACTTACAGCTGCCCCTTGTTCTTTCCTCCTCCTCTCATCTTCCTGTGGGCGTCTTTGCTTTTTGGACAAGGCATCCTGGTATCCATCTGGATTTGAACCTGGTCCCCCTGCGTCTCCTTCAACTACAAAAAGTTTTTGTCAGAGGAAAAAAAAAAAAAATCATGAGTGCTTAAGTAAAAACTGCAGCGCTGAATCATATCTGTACCTGTGTAAAATGCACCATTAATACATTTTACCCTGAATGAAATTATCTAACCTAAAAAAGTACAGTAGACTACAGCTGCTACAGACTCTCTCACAACAGTTTAAAACTTAAAATATGAGACCTTTAAAATGACTCTATTATTTAAAAATAAATTAACAGTATTCTAACTTGCACCTAGAAAAAAAAAAATCATAGTTATTCTGTTGTCTGAAAACAGAAAAGGAAAAATACTGGCGGCCGTACAATGCTATCCCTCGGCCTTCTATTAGATACATCTATGGTATGAATTTGAATTTCCTAGGTGATTTTCAGAAGATCTGACCTCTAACCTTGAGTTCAAGGTCACCAAGACTCAAGCTTATTTTTAAGAGATGCACCTATGGTATGAATTTCAAAATCCTATGTTTCCTTGTTCTCAAGTTATCGTTTTCACAAACTTGTGTCCTCACCGCCTACACCAGCATGGTAATGATGCCTTTTACGACTGAGAGGTAAAAATGTGCATATAAAATATAGTATATGTGAGCACAGAGAGTGAGAGAGAGAAAGGAACAGACGTCAACAGCAAACAGGAAGCCAGCTGGGTTTAGCTTGCACTGAAGTGAGATAAAAAAGTAGCCCACACCAGAACTTCTTTATTGGCTTGCAAATCTGTTTCCACCACCCATGGTTATCCCTCAGCATTATATTTTCCACATAGCTTTGGCCTGTGGGCATGACATCAAAGTTAATCATCATGTTCGCTACATTAGCTGGGTTGCGTGCTAACAGGATTGTCCTACTGCTGTGGGGACACTGCCATAAAAAGTTATTTATTAGCTTTTCAGCTTGTCAGGGGACAAGAGCACATCAGAGTATTATTTGCAGGCCTCACAGCTCTAACATGTTATCTGAATGTTTGTTTCTCTGTTAAAGCCAGCAACCTATATTAACAGACATGAACTTTACCTTGCAGAACACAGGAGTTGCTGTTCTGCAGCTGTGCAACTTAATTTTTAACAAGTTTGTTTTTCTTAACATGTTTGGAATCAAACTAAAATCACATAACACAAACAAGATTCAAGGGGAGTAGAGAAATGAATGAAAGCAAATACAGTATTTTTTAACACTTTGAATATAAAAACCTCACAACACTAAAAATACACAATTGCCAGCATTTCATTTCCATCAGCGTGCATTCCCTATTGGTTCCATAAAGATGTGAAAGAAAGGTGGACTCACTTGGGTAGCTGCTGAGCTCATATGGGGACAGCGATTCAGCGATGTCTGTTTTGACAGGTCCTGGCTTCAGCTCCTTGTCTAATTTCTTCCCAGTGGGCTCAATGGGCTCCCTCTCTTCTGGCAGCTGCTCTATGCTGTACACAGAGCCTGACTCATCTGGACTCCTGCTGTAAACAGGGAGTAGAAAAAGTGCTTAGATGGGTATGTGTGTTTTTTCAAAATAAACCAAATTGTGTAACTGAAAATGGTGTCCTTGTAATCAAAATTACAGTCATCATCATACAAATAACAAAGGACACTGTTGTTGGTTTCTAACCAACAACAGCAGCTATAACAGACTACTGGTTAGTAAGGTATTCACCTCACCTTTTACAAGAAGTGCCTCCATTCTGCCAGCTGTCACTCCTGTTCGATGAGGAGGTGGGGGGATTATCAGGTGCACGTACCATCTTGCTTGCGTCCAGCAGTGTTGGTTCTCCTTTCCTGTTCTGCCGCTCCACCAATGGTCTCTGACTAGAGAAGCTTCTCTTGGAAAGCTCCCTCTTCTCACTGGAGCCTGGCTCCTGGCCAGAGTCTGAGGGAATATCGCCATGGCCCTGTGCAGCAATGCCTCCACTTCCACTCCGTTTCTCTCTCCAGTCACCGAAGTCGCTGTTGTCTGAACCCGTCTCCCATTCCTCTGTCTGGCCATGCTGGCTAGAGCGTCCAGAGTAGTGGCCACTGGGCCAGTTATCATCCCCAGTGCTTTTAGAGCGACCTGGCCAGGGATTTGCAAAGTCTCCGTTTATGTACTCATCACTTGTCCACTGATTTGAGCCAGGTTCACGCTCTTGTCGCAGACGACGGAAGCGCGGAGGCTTGTCTTGACGTGGAGGACGCCTTCTCCTTAAAATCTGTCTGTCAGGGTTCTCACTGTCAAAGTAGTATTCTCCTTCACGCTCCTCTGTTCCATTTTCCATGAAGGAGCCAGTAAATTTAGGAGTGTACTTGAGAGTATCACGCTCAATTGGGGGTCTGCGGGAGTAAGCAGTCTCTGCTCCAGGACCATAACCATTTTCTTGCATTGAGCCACTACTGCTGCTGCCAAACTGAGGCCCACGGCCCCTCCATGTAGAAATATCTCTAGATCCTCCAAAGCTTCGACTATAACTACCAGTGGTGTTCAGTCGTGGAGGTAGCACCCGATTTCCAAAGCCTCTGGTGACCTTGGTCTTTTCTCTAGAGTCTGGCGCTGTCTGATCATCTGTGTACACCTTGTTGGATCTCCAAGAGTCTCTATCAGCTTTACGGACTTCCCCAGACTCTGTACAGCCTTCTCCATTTTCAGATCCCTTCTGGCGACGCCTCTTGGGAAGTTCCTCATACTCTGAGGCTTCACTCAATGTTTCACTGACATTTCGCCTACGGGGTTTACCCCTCTGAAACTCCTCAACCTTGATTAGATCCCTGGGTGGTGCTCGACCTCTGCCTGCTCGCTGAGTGCTGTTGCCACTGCTGTTGTTATTGTTGTTATAAACACCTCTGAGATTATCTCCACCGCGGCCACCACGGGTTCCACCTCTGGAGTTAAATTCCCGGAAGCCTCGACCGCGGCCTCTACCCGTCCCCCTCACTGCACCAAAGGCCTGTTCTTCATCAATGAAGATCCAGTTATTGCGCCGTGGTGCCTGGGGTTCTCGGTTTTCCTGACTCTCTCTAAGTGACTGGCTCTTAGCACTGCTCCAAGTGCTCTCCTTGGGAGAGTCATCGCTGTGGGTGCTCAGAGGTCTGTCCATTTTACTGGGAGCTGGAGACTGGCGCTGCCTCTCTTCAGGTTGTTTTTCAACCACAGGTGATGCTGAACGCCTGTTGTTGGCAGGCTGGTTGTCTTTCTTCAAGTCATAAACGTTAGTAAGGACTTCTTTCTCCAGGCGGTAGGGGACAGGCTTCTCCTCAGGCTCAGGTTTAGGCTTTTCATTCTCCTTGTCTTCCACTTTGAGAGCCTTAAGAACTGGTTTCTTGATGGGCCCGGTTCTGCGTGTCAAGGTGCGTCCACTAGCCTCAGATGGCTGGTTGACACTACTTGAACTGGAACTGGCTTCAGACCACTGGTTTTGAGCACTGTTAACCCCTCCGTCTTGTTTCTGGCTACCATCTCTTTTCCAGTTGTCTGTGGAGCCATCTAAGGCCTCGTCATGAGATTCAAGGCCATCTTTCAGATGCTTGTCTCTCGACTCTTGCTTTGGGTATTCACTATCTGAATAATTCTGAGAGAGGTTCTGTGCAGTGGTGAGCAAGCCTTGGTCATGTTGTTCTCTGTCTGAACCTCGGCTCTGATAACTGTGATGGGGGAGATCATCTTGAGTCTGGGTCAAACAATCACTGGCCCTCTCTTCATAGGAGTCCTGTTGGGAAGAGGCCATATCACCTCTGTGGATGCAAGGAGACAAAAAAAAAGGTTAGGAATGACAAAACCAGACAGAGGCCTATTAACAGAGCCCCTTGCCCTTAACAACATAGATCCAGTTAAAAAAGATGGACTTTACAGTGTTGGTAAGAAAATCCTCTGTACACTTAAAAATAATGTCAACACATCCTTTAATTCGGTAATCACTCAATGCAGAAGACTTAAAGGAATTATTGAAGTGCTCAGTTTTACAGATTAAAACACAAGAGGGCCTCATGCCTTAATTTAAAGACTGCAGAATTCTAATGCAATAAAACTTACCTGTCATCAGGATGTCCGCTTTCCGAGCTTTCACGCTGTCTCTGGTAAGGTGGAGTAAAGCTACGCAAGGGGTAGCCATCTTGATTCCACACTGGGTAAGGCTCAGTGGAAGGCGCTCGTCTCTCCTGAGGCAAGTTTGGATGGCATCCCTCATCAGAACCGGGACTGTTCAAGTGATCTTGGTGCATCATAGGCTTTACCATTCCTGCTTAAAAAATAAATTAATTAATTTAAAAAAAAAAAAATCACATATGTCAAACATGATTTCAGGTATGTCTGTCCTTCCATTATCGACTGTATAGTCTATCTATACCGAAACAAATGTGTCTGGCCAAACCACCTGTTGTTTGTTTAAATTTAATACATCTAAGTATATACAGATTTAGTACTTACCAGGGTAGTAGTCAACAGGAGACCGTCCCTGGGTCATGCGGGGATCCATGAAAGGTGGCATCATCATCCAGCGCGGATCAAAACCGAGGACATGTGGAGGGTAGTAGCCCCGCTGGGTGTGGCTTGACCCTGATGGATTAGGGTGACCTGACTGCTGCCAATGCTGCATCTTGAACACTTGTTCCTTTAAAATCCACACAACAGACATTCAATAAATGGTGGACAAAAGCCACTGTGTCTATTCTGTGTAAAATGAGACAAACATTTCCAGGCTAAGCTAACAAAGACAGTAGGATATTGTTCACTGTTTTAGCATTAAAAAAAAAAAAAAAAAGTAATTTACATC